>PITA01014061.1:23114-55105 GCA_004023965.1 Spilogale gracilis | reverse complement strand
TAGAAAAAAGTTTAAAAAAGTAAGTGAGGTGGAAAATTTTATCAATGAGTTGTAGAGTTTTTGGTACTTGTAGTCAGTGCCAGGAGTTTAATAAATTGCCTTTCCCCCGATTTGGGGTTTTGCATTGGAATGTTGTCCTCCTGAGCTTCTGGCGTGCTTTCTGGGGGCGGGGCGTGTCGTTCCCCTTCAGTCCTTCTACATAGGCTGAGTCTCTCGGCCCCCCTGCTAGAGGCATGTGTCAGTGGCAACCAGACTATCAGGCTGCAATTCTCTTGTAGCTGAGCGTTGTTCTTTTGAGTCTTTTTTCAGCAGTTGAGGAAGTCAAGTCGGAGCAGGATGTCTGTGCCCAGACCTGCCTCCCAGAGGGAGCCGCTACACAGGGAGGGGCTCTTTCCAGCCTCCCAGTTGGCAGTCTGTCACAGCCGGGCTGGTGCAGAGGTTGTATTGATTTCTGCCCCCGTCCCTGCTTGTCGTTTCACTCCCGCACCTCAAAGCCACAACTCCTTTTGGATCGCGCGACTTTGTCTGCCCCCAGGGACCTGGGGCCTCTCCGGTCCCACGAAAGTCTGTAAAAGACGTTTTCCCCTGGTGCACTCTACACGCGGCCCACGGTGTGGAGAGAAACGGGAGAGAAGGGCAGGATAGAATCCACTCCCGCTGCTTTCTTGGCAGCTGTGGCGGCTCAGGCAGAGGCAGGCCTGGGCGGCTGCGCGCGCTCACCGGGGCCGGCGCCGAGGGCCGGGGCCCACCAGGAGGGAGGCCCGGGCGGCTGCGCGCGCGCCGGGGCCGGCGCCGGCGGGGGGGAGGGAGTCCAGGCAGCGGAAAAAGAAAGAAAATAAAAGATTTTAAAAAGTCTCCTTGCCTTGCCCCGGGCTTAGCTGTGTTTAGCTTCTTTCTAGCCCCGATTCAGGCCATAATCTGCTGTTATTCCTCACTCACAGAGCACTTTCGTTTTGGGGTATTTGTTTTCAATGGTTCAGCTCTGCGGGCTTCCTCCCCCACTCCCCTGTCTCTGGGGGCAAGCCTCCAGACCCTCCAATTTGTTTCTACCTTTTGCCGATGTTCTTTGTCTCTCGTGGCGGTCCAGAAGTGGGAAATATCACATTTCAGGCTGGTTTCATGGGTGTTCACGGTGGTCTTGTGGTGGTTTTTTTGCTGGAATTCAGCTCTCTTCAGGGAACTCCCCGAAATGCGGTCACCTGGCCTTCCGCCATCTTGACCCCTCATCGAGTGCCCGTTCTTTTAAAATGCCCCTCCCTAGGAGCTAACATCAGCCTTCCAGTTACGGGTGCAGACAAAGGCCAAGCCCTGCTTTCTTCTACTACCCTCTCATGTTCATCTTACCGTTTCTCACACTCGAATGTCTGGCTCTGCTGTACCTGCTTCTTGAGTTCTTCACTCAGCTGGGTTGACCAGGGCTCTTAGATACTTCTAGGCTTTTCCAATCTAACTCTCAGGGACTAAGCATCTTCATCACGACTACAGAACAGGCTCACTGCGGTCCTAGGTCCCATCTATGTTTGTCTCTTCTCAGGTACAAGACATACATTTGCCTTTATATAGATGCATAGTATTCTGAAGTATCTCAATTCTGACTGCTTCCATGGTTGGATATGGATCTTCAAGAGTTTCAGAATGGAAAGGAAAAGCGTTTTGGGAGAGGGCTTCCAGAAAGCCCTCCTCAGCACTTGAATGTCCTCTTCTCCAGAGGTCTGTCTTTGCTGTGTCAGAACTGTCAATGAAATTGTAACTGGGTTCTGACCCACCTGTTTTTAGGAGCTCCATCTCCCTTGAGCACCACCTTTCATTGTGCAGCTTCAAATAGTACACACTATCGGCTTAATATACCAGAATGGGACCATGCTTAATAGAGTGAAAAGCACTGAGTGGGGAGAAGAACTACGTTTCAGGCTAGACTGGGCCACAGCTGGCCTCAAATTCCTGGAAAAGCCTGGAGTCTTAGTTTTTTTAACTATAAATTAGGTAAGCAGATGCTCCCCATGGATCCTTCTTTGTTGAGCATGCCATATGCATCTGTGGCTCAAATACATCCGACTTACTATGCTTTTCAAAGCTCAACACTTTAGTAATGAACGCTTACCTCTTCAAATATGGGTCTGCTGTAGCTTTTCCTGAGATCTTTCATACTAGTGCCCAGTATGTATGTGTTGGGGCCCTGGACCTCACACAGCATGAAGTCATTCTGGCTTGTCTCTCTTCTTCTGACCCTCTGACAATTCTAAAGTATGCACTTATTATGTTTCCCATGCATTATGTCCCTTCATATCACTGGTGACATTATATTGGATTGGCAGCTTCTTCTGGAGGCATGCTTGCTCCCCGAGCCAAGAAATACAGATAGCCAAGAATTAGATCATTCTATCCCCAAACTGCCATAGACCTTCTCAGAGGCAGCTGAGCAATGTAATTTGATCAAGGTTAAGTACAAGCTACCCTTCACCTTTTAAGCCAAGTCAAAATTCTTTTAGTTTTCTGTTTTAATCCCAGATGAAGGCTTCCTGCTCATAGTTACAAATGTCCACCAGCCGCCTCCAGTCAACTCTCATTTATCTGCCTGTGGCTTATCCAAGGCACTAGGCTTTCTCCTCCTCCTGCCTCCAGCACCAAGTTCCAGGCCAGCTCCTTTAACTCTGTGCCAGAGAAATACAGACTAAATCTAATATTAGCCTAATGAGAAAAGGCTATCTGCTGCCAAAGATTCACATAATGTACCCCGAAGCCAAATGCAGGCATTATTCACTGTTTTAGATGCTGGCACTGCTTCTGCCTTATATAAAACAGAGATCAAGATTTTTGGTGTTCCTCTGAGGAATACAGATGACAAGCATTATTTTTTAACCTCTTCTTCTGCCTAGTTGGCCAGATTCTCAGTATAACAGATTCTATTTTCTTTTCAAATAAATAAGTCATTTGTACATTTAGTGTCAAGGAAGTAAAAAACTCTGGGTTTGGGGTCATTCGACTTAGAGTTGAATGCCCACGTCCTCTAGATGTTAGCCAGAAACAGTTTTGGCAAGTCATTCGAACACTTTGTTTTTTTAGCTACGAAATGGGGATATACATAAAATAAAAAACAGGGGCAACTGGGTGGCTCAGTTAAGTGTCTGGTTCTTAATTTCAGCTCAGATCATGATCTCAGTGTTGTGAGATCCAGCCCCACATCGGGCTCCACACACGTTCAGGAATGCGCGCGCACACACACAAACACACACACACATGAGGGACATTCAAAAAGCCATCTTCAAAAAGCCACCAATACTCCTGACTATCACTGTGACTTACCACTTTACGGACTCTAGTAATTTACCATTAATGGCCAAAAAAAAAAAAAAAAAAATCAGATTTACTGTGGGCTCTTATTTTATATGCATAAGAATACAAATGGGGGAGTTTCCTTGTGAGCACCTAGAAAATCTAATCTAGAAGGCAAATTTCTCATTTTCCAATGCTGTATTTAGGCCACTGGTGAGCATACATCCCGGAATTTCAATGGGGAATGGCCAGGATACTATCTGCGGATTGGCTGATTCATTCCACAGCCAGAGTTGCCATGGAAACCGAAATCCCAACCATCAGAGCATTTGGGATCATTCTCAAAACAGACCCCTATTTCAACATTTCTTACGACTGATGCACCTATCCTCCAAGGCCCAAGGACAAGAGTCAGGGAGAACGTAGTCCTACTCTTTTGTCTTACTCCTACGACCCAGAGAACTTCAGCAGCTTTCTATTGATCAGAGCACTGCCACCCGACAGAACTTTCCGTGATGCTCTAGGGCTGTGCTATCCAAAACAGTAGTCCCTAGACACATGTGGCAACTATTACTTGACATTTGGCCGGTAGGGCCAAGACGTGAATCTACTGTATTCAATTTTAGTAAGTTTAAGTAACCACATATGTCTAGTGGCTACCATATTGGACAATGCAGGTAGAAAATAGATCCTTGCTCCTCACTGCAGCATTCTCATTCCATAAACTTGATGCTAACATACCGTTCTAACCTGTTTCCGAAACAGGAGTCTTGATGCCAAGGAGACTGCTGCTGAGCACATCTGAGGACATCTGCTGCCAAACCCTGGCTCCAAGTTCAACTTCATGGCTTCCATACTGCTGCATGTTTGAGTTTTGCTTGTATTTCCCAACACAGGTCCGGTTCAACTCTACTGGGTACTCTCTGGCTGCCCTGTCTCAACTGCTTGTGAGAAAAGGGCTAATGGACCTCGGACCTAGGCCTGTCCAGGAAGAACCTCAGCCTCTCATAGGACTATTTCCTTGGAAGCTGCTAGGTGGGACCACATGTGGTCTGCAGGACTAGGAGTTGGCCTTGGGCCTCTAGGACTAGAATGGTAAAAAGAATAAAAATAAATCAATTGGAAATAGAGGTTGTGGCCTTTTCTGTGTTAAGATGACCCCCTTGGGGGCGCCTGGGTGGCTCAGTTGGTTAAGCGACTGCCTTCGGCTCAGGTCATGATCCCGGAGACCCGGGATCAAGCCCCACATCAGGCTCCCCACTCGGCGGGAAGCCTGCTTCTCCCTCTCTTGCTCCCCCTGCTTGTGTTCCCTCTCTCGCTGTGTTTCTCTCTGTCAAATAAATCAATAAAATCTTTAAAAAAAAAAAAAAAAAAAAAAAAAAAAAAAAAAGATGACCCCCTTGGCTCTCATCTGTGGCAGCTATACATGCCCCTCTATGGGAGAGGGGACAAAAGTGGTGTTCCTTTACGCTTTCTGCCCCTCCCTAGGTGATGAAAATGCTATACTATAAAATTAACAGTTAACAGTGGGTTTTGTTTTTGTGTTTGTTTTTTTGCATCTTGAACTTGTATGGTTCTGCATTTGTGCTCTCTCCTGAGAATTCTTCTCTCAGAAGAATTCAGAATTTACATCAGTAAATATCTTTTGCAGATCCATATTTCAGTTTGCTCCATTTTTTTTCCCCAAGTAGACTCAATGCTGCCTGGTAATAAGGTTTAATTAAAAATGAGCTTGGTTCTCCATTGGTTTCTCTTTGGTAAGAGCTGGCACAGACCCCCTCCTTCTGGAACTAGAGTTCTAGTCTTTTGAGGATTAGAGCCAAGGGCTCTAAAATCATATTCTAAAAGAAGCAAAAAAGATAAATTTTTCCAAATAAGATTAGAGAGAAAGGAAAGAGATATTTTTAGATTATAAAAGCAATACAAATTTCAGAGTCAAGATGGTGTATTAAAAGCTCATGTTACAGTCCCCGCTTCCTCAGACTCTAAAAACTTAAAGGTACATTTTTAAGTTGATACAAAGCCAAGCTTGAAATCACAGAAGAGAAATCTTTAGGTGTCAGAAAACCATAGCAGTCAGAAGGCATGAACCTCACTCTGCCTGCCAGAGATCTGGAACAGGTGACATGGGGAGGGATGGGTTTCAAAACCCAACATGGCTGGATTCCAAGTGGCGAGGCCACAGGCATGATGGGGAACTGGAACCAGGTTCCCTGTATGAAGTCTGCCAACAAGAGAGTGCATATGGGATGGGGTTTTGAGGGGGCCACTTGATTTTCATCATTGGTAGCAAAGGGATAGAAAGTCAAACTGAACTGTAAGGTAACACTTTGTCAGAGCTAGGACATCCCAGAAAGTTCAAGAAGAGGAAAATACAAAAGCACCTCACAAAATGGTCTCCAAAACTGAAAGCATGTGAAGGCTCCAAGAGAACTCACTGCTTTACTAGCAACAATGGGAAGGCCTGGAAGGGAAAACAGCACCTTAAAAGGCAGAATATGGACTCAAAACAGAAAAAGTCACAGTTGAGCTACTCAAGTTAATAGGACAATCTGAAAAAGGATGTGAAGTCAATATGCTTAAAAACATGCATATCTTTAAAAACGAACAACAAACCTCAAAACAGAAGAGAACATTTTCTCTATAATCTCACCATCAGATATAAACTGCTGTTCAAATTGTGGAATAAACTTTTCCAGACTCAGTGAAGCTTTTATACAGAAAATGACCTTTTTACATAAAAGGGAACATGCTATATACACTATGCCCTTCTCCTCCCCTCCCTTGCTTTAAAATATTATCACTCTAATGTTCCCACATAAATAGTGTTACAGATTGAATGTCTATGTTCTGTTAAAATTCATAGTTGACGGGGCGCCTGGGTGGCTCAGTTGGTTAAGCGACTGCCTTCAGCTCAGGTCATGATCCCGGAGACCCAGGATCGAGTCCCACATCAGGCTTCCTGCTCAGCGGGAGGCTTCTCCCTCTCTCACTCCCTCTGCTTGTGTTCCCTCTCTGGCTGTGTTTCTCTCTGTCAAATAAATAAAATCTTTAATAAATAAATAAATAAATAGATAGATAGATAGATAGATAGATAGATAGATAAATAAATAAATAAATCATAGTTGATCCCGAAAGTGATGGTATAAGGAGATGGAATCTTTTGTAGGTGCTTAGGTCATGAGGGTAGAACCCTCAGGAATGGAATTAGTGCACTGAAGGAGGCTCCAGAGTCCCCTTGTCCCTTTCCACCATGGCCATCTAGGAACAGGAGGCAGGCCCTCTTCAGACCAAATCTGGTGGCAATTTGATCTTGAACTTGACAGCCTCCAGAACTGTGAGAAATAAATTTCTAGTGTTTGGGAACCTGGAAGGTAAGCATCTGCCTTTGGCTCAGGTCATGATACCAGGGTCCTGGGATTGAGCCGTCTTCACGCTCCCTGATCCGCAGGGAGTCTGCTTCTCCCTCTACCCATTACTTCCCATGCTTGTGGCTCCCTCACTTTCTCTCAAATAAATAAAACCTTAAAAAAAAATAAATTTCTATGTTTATAAGCCTCCTAGTCTGTGTTATTTTGTTAAAGGAGCCTGAACAGACTAAGGTCTGTTAGTCCTTAGGTCCCCTATTGCATGACGAGACATGGTTCCTCTAGCCAGCATCCTAGAAATGGACATCTGGGCTGTTTCCAACATTCTCATATTGCAAACCATGCCAGAGTGACCACTGTATTGAAGTCATTTTTGGACATCTGGATAATCATTTCTTAGGACAAATTCCCAGAGAGGGAATTATGGACTCAAAAATTACACACATTAATAACTTCAATAACTAATATCCGACTGTTCTCCAGAAAAACTGTACCAATTTATACTACCAAGTAGCTTCAAATGCACACGTTTCTTGCCAGAAATTTTTTTTTTTTAAGCTTGGGTCAAGCTACCTGAGGTTCACTTATTTATCTGAGAAAAAAGAAGAAACCTTACTACTCCAATAACCTTCACAAGGCAACAAAAAAATTTAACGATGTCTGTACATACATGTAACAAGTTCATCCCATGGCACGGACGGTTCGGTGTAGGTGACACTGCAGGTCTGCAATAATCACACTCTCATCCTTACTTTTAATTCTGAACATCACCCCCACTCCCGCCCAGCAATCACCGCTGTCAGCAGGTCCTTCAGGAAGAAAAGCAAATACTTTGTCTAAGCTTTACTAAAACATCTGGTCTGTTCACTCCTAAATATGATGTCATTGCGAAAACAATCTCCTTAACTCCCTTTCATTGTTGATGAACAGGATAATTCAAACAAATCTGGTGGCTAATATGTGGTCTGGTCCACTCCTGAGGAAAGGCTGGTGATGGATTACTACATTCTCTGTAAAGCACATTTTCAGCAAAGCAACCATAAAGTGATCTAGAGGCAAAGGCAAATGCTACCAACATGAAATTCAGGAATTACTACAGTATCACATATTCCAAATAATTCACAAGTAATCACATCATGTCAGTTTTAAATAAGACTTAATAGTCCTGGACTGTTTTCAAATAAGAGATAATCCGGAAATGTTTAAAGTTGAATTAAAATCAGACAAATAACAGCTTTTCTTCACTCTAATTTTTAATATTTTAAGCAGCCTTTTGAAAAGATCCTACTCAAGTTATTTATCTTCCTAAAGATCCTTAATACTTTCTCCCCCTTGCTCTTTCAAGATGCCAGTGTAGCATCAGAGACTGAGGAGATTTAAATATAACAGAATATAACAACTCTGCTCAAAAACCAAACGTGGACCATCAACCAATTTCCTAGGAGACACAATTTCTCTCCTCTAAAACGCTTAGGGCAAAATACATGCAATATCCTGGCTAACCATTTCCCATGCTCTACAACACATACAAGCATGCACTTCAGGTCATCAGTTTTAATTATCCACACTCAAGAAGGGAAGCAATAGTAGCAGTTATTCAAAATTGTGGATAAAGCAGAGAAATTCCCATCTTTGAAGAGTTTGGAGGAGGGGGGAGTTGGTTATTATAGGACAGCACAGTGACCTTTCTACTTCAAGTTTTTCTTTTTTTTAAAGATTTTATTTATTTATTTGACAAACAGACACAGCAAGAGAGGGAACATAAGCAAGAGGAGGTGGGAGAGGGAGAAGCAGGCTTCCTGCAGAGCAGGGAGCCTGATGCGGGGTTCGATCCCAGGACTCTGGGATCATGACCTGAGTCAAAGGCAGACGCTTAATGACTGAACCACCCAGGCACCTCTCTACTTCAAGTTTTTCTTGGGTGATTATAACCTTTGCTCTCCAAGGCACACACAGATTCATTCACACAAACATCTGAAAGGAAATTCCTTTGCAGAGAATATGCATATGAAGACAAGTTTCTTTAATTTCCAAGGGGCAAACTAATATGAATCTCTTCAACTGCACCCCAAACATGAGCGTTTTCAGTGATTTCAGACAAAAATCCATCTACTGCCATTTCCGTTGTGGAAAATCTTTAGGGCAGGTGGTCCTTACTAAAGGATTACCGACCCTCCCCATCCCATCTTCCTGGTGTGTTATGTGCCTACGTCTAAGATGAAAAAGAATAATCCAAAAACAAAGTAGAAATGGTTATCTCTTTCACTGACTGTAGTCCTGTTTATGACTGTCTATCTCACACAATTGTTAGAGGGACACAATAGGCCATACAACAAGAGTCTTGGAAACAGTACGTGGAATGCATATACTTAATAAAAACACCAGTGATTAACAGTGTGTGTGTGCAAAAGTCCCTCATACACATGTGTCACTGGGCCTTTTACAAAATCATTCCAATGCATGGCATTATTTCATCTGTTCAACTCGATGGTGGCTGGAGGGAGTTTGTATGATTTCTATAGAAGAAGAATCTGAGGCGGGATAGTCACACGACATGCCTAATGTCATAAAATGATAAATCGGGGTCTGGCAAACAAATCTTTCACCTCTAAGTCCAGCACATTCTTCTCGATAGCCCATTCTATACCACACTTGGCCTCATGAGAAGACCCCAATTGTGTTTTAGTTTCACTCCAAAGGTATGCAGTCAACATTTTCAGTTATTATTGCCTAGAACCAAGAAGTAGTCAGCATTTGTTTAGTTGAAGATACAACAGTGAGTAGTGAAAAAAGCACCCTCTGTTCTCTGTGGCTGGACCACAAAATATCAAGGCTATAACTTTGGACTCTCCACATTTGGTGGATTGTGACCTACCTTAGCCACCTCAGCTTCTGTTGGCAGGCGCTTGGGGGTTCCTTTTTGGTCAAACACCTTCTGAAAATTTTTGTTTTTGATGGGTTGAGATTCAACAGCTTCCCCTTCAATCTGCAATTTAATGCCTTCGGCCCGGGCAGAGTGATCAATACCCCGTGGATTCAAGCCACAGTGGAGAGCTAGAAGAGAGGGAAGAATTTAACTTCAAATAAGTCCAACAAGAAGGTGTCCATGACAGACTGTATTTCACCTGACCTAAGCAGGAAGAAACAAGGCAGCGGCAAGTTTGGAGGTGGTATAGTAACTATGGAAATCCTCTGGGGAGAAGGGAGCATGGTGTGGCAGGCCCCTGAGCTCTCAAGTCAAAAAGACTTCAGTACAAACCCAGAAGCCATCACTTCCAGGCTGTCTGATCTTGGGCAAGTCACTAATTCCATCACAGATGATAATACCAAAGCAGGCAACTTCATTACTACAACCCACACATACTGCAACTAGTTCAACCTCTGCCACTGAGCTTCCTGTCTCTGCCTCTATCTGCAAGAGCACAGCTTCCTTCCCCCTCTGAATACACTCAGGCATCACTCCAGTGCACGCTCTTGCATTCACTGCCCAACTGTTTGCTGAGCACTTACTAGGTGCCATCTCTGGGTTAGATCCCAGAACGTGGATTTATAGATGACAGATGTTCCCTTCAAAGATGTTATGGTCCAACAGGAGCGGAAGTCCAAAGCGGAGGGTTCCAGGGAGTCAAGCCTAGTGGCTTCTGACTTTTACTGTCTTACCCTCTCCACATCCTCTAACATGGATACCTACAGCCCATTTTCTGAGCATACTTATTTGTTGGACAAATACTTACTGAGCCCCTATACTGCACCCAGTATCCTCAAAGAAATAGCAGTGAATGTTATGGGAACCATACATTTCCCCCCAGATGAATGCCATGAACCACCCAGGGTGTGTGGAGCTGGGTATAAACAGGCACACGTGTGTGTGTGTGTGTGTGTGTGTGTGTGTGTGTAGTAAATTATCTCCTGTCCCTGGAACCCCACCCGTTCAAATTTAGTGAATTTGAGCCCTTTCACCTCAGAGGGCTCAAAGCCAGAACCTTCCCTCCCTCCATCCCTCTCAGGACTCGACCTCACTGAAAACCTTTCACTCAATGTCTTCAGTATCCCCCGTTTCTCAGCTTCTTCCCTTTTAGCCAACTGCTGCAATTCTAAAATTCTTCCTATACCCTGCACCCTCTTCAGGTGAGTTTCCTCCTACCTGGCTTTCCAGAGAGTATGTGACACCTGAGAGATGAGGGTGGGCTTCCCAAAAGTGAGGCAGGGGTTCCCTCCCCACTGTCCATGCTCTCCTTTACAGGAACCATCCACTCCCATACTCCAATGCAGTCAACCTGCTGATGATGTCCAAACATTAACTGCAGCCCAGAAAGACCCATCAGGAGCTTCAGACAGGAGTGAAACTTGGAGCTCAAGATCCCAATTCCAGGGCATCACTGATACCTCAAATTTAACATGTGCAAAACCAATCCTTGGTTTTTCTACCACTCCCCCGCAAAATGCCTTTTCCAGTCCTCTCCAGTTACACAGAAACCAAAGAGTAATCCTTGGCAGGGCTCTCTCCACGATTTGCCACAGCCCTTCCATCTCTCGCCAGGTCCAGCAACGTACGCCCACGGTGCTGCTCCAGTCCATCTGCAGGGCTCCATGTGCACTGCCATGACCCTGGTCCGAGCCACCCACATCTCTCATCCACACTGCTGACTAGCCAAACTGCTCTTCCTCATGTGAGCCCCAGAATCCCACTTTTAAAAAAGGTATGAATCAGATCATGAGACCTTTCAGCTTAGAACCTTCTAATGGCTTCATTTTACACCTCCATTGTTCAAAAGCCTGTAGCGTGGCCAAGAAGGCCCTTCATTATCTGTCCCCTTCCCACCTTTCCAACTTCATCACCCACGGAGCCCTCATTCACTCTACTCTGACCACACACTTCCTTTTCACACTTCCTACTTCTCGAACACATCAAGTTCTTTCACACTTTCTGGATTTTGTACGTCATGTTTCTCTGCCTAAAATGTTCTCCCCTAACTTTCCTCACCTAACTCCTACTCATCTGCCAGGTTTTGGCTTAAAGAACACTTCTTCAGATAGGCCTTCCCTTATCCCCTTTCTCATCCTCTGCCCCCACCCATGTTGGATCATTGTGCCTGGAATGGTAAGTATTTAAATATTGACTGATCTAAAACTACTTTTACAAAGGTCTATGTCCATGTGGTCTTATTTATATACTTTAATATGAAAATTATCTGTGAATTTCTCTTCTAGCTTCTAAGCTTCCTAGAGCCAAGAACTAGCCTATTTCTTGGTGCACAGGAGACACTCAACATGTATTAGTTCAAGCCTCCTCCCTTAGGCTTTGTGCTGGATCTCAAATGATCTCCATAAAAACTTGGTGAGATGAATTACATTCATTTCGCAGACAAGAGAAATGAGACTCAAGGCGCATAGTCACAAAAAGCTATGCAGGTATCTATTGATGATCACAAAAATTAAGCATCATTTAAGATATGGAGGACTTCAAGTTTTGGATGAGCAAAACCAAAATAAACTAAAAAGTAAGGAAAATTACTAGCTTTCAGAACAGGAAGTCCAGTAATAGTAACAGTTCAGAGTTTATGGATTTGCCAGCTCAATAGGGTTATCAAGGATTCTGATTTTTTATCTCTCCATTCTGCTATCCAGAATATCACCTATGTATGTCCTAAGCCTGGGTCCCCTCATGGAACCTCGAGTTACAAGCTTCTAGTTCTCATCTAGCAATAGCGATAGTTTGGTTGACCTTGTTCTCTTTCCACTAATCCTCCTGCACACTTTCATTTTTTTCTCATCAGCCCAAAATGAATCACACACCCATTAGTGAACTAAAGCCCCTGCAGTGGAGATAGAGTGACCCTTAAGTCAACTGGCCCTTCAGATCAAGTTCCATTCCTCAAACCACACTGCACACTTCAAGAAGGCAGGGGCAGAATGGATGTAGGAAAACGGCTCACAATGCCTAATTGAGGCAGTGGTAGAAAGAGAATTTAGTAGCCAAAATTTGTAAGAGCAGGAGGCTAACTACTATTAACATCAAATCAGCTTTTCCATCTCCAAAGAATGACTTATTTGTAACAAATATTCAATATGTTAAAATCATGATTATAAAAAGTTTGCTTGTGAAGGGAGATGAAAGATTAACATGGAATAGATTTGGACATTAGAGGAAGAGCAAATTATAGCTTTGATCTTTCTCTCCAGCATGATACCTGGATGCTTCCGCTTTGAAATTCACAGCCTCCGAATGCCACTGACTTACTGGTGGTTTCCAGTACCTCCTGTTTGCCTTCCCCACTATATCGGACTCTCATACTTCCTTTACCTTTGCTCAGGCTGGTCCCTCCTCTTAGAGAGAGGTTCTGTTCCACCCTCATCTTCCTTGCTCCTTGGGGAAGCTAAGTTCACACACCCATGTGTCAGCTCAGACCCTCCGAAAGTCTTCTGCGGGGGAGTTTTGGCTACCAGAACAAGAACCACTGGGCTATGATCCTTCTAAGTACACAGTCCTGGTGTTTCATCTCCCTCACAGCGTCGAGGAGGTCTACCTCTTGATCTGAACATCTCTCGCACCACAGCTACAAGTTCCTCAAGGCAGGTGCACCTGTCAGTCACCTCCATGACCTCTATTCTCCAGTCTAGAACCTGGCACATAGTAGGCCTTTAAGTAATACTGGTCAGCTGCTGAATGAATCAGCACTCTCTTCTCTTTATACAACCACATCTTAAATCAAAAGGAAACTTCTTTCTGCTGGTAAATACATAGCATTTAAAATGTAAGTAAACTATAAACATGAAGTAGCATACGATGTTTTGACTTTCTACACACGTAGCCACCTTCCTGACACAAGTATTTTAATCCTCCATAGCTGTCCCCTCCTCGCCTGCAAACCCAGTAGTTGATTTAGGTTTTGTGCTTGGGTTTATTTATTTAAAACCATTCTGACAGGCTGTGCTTTGTTTTGCCTGAAATTTCATGTCCCGAATATTTACAAATCTAAGTAACTTTCAAATGGCCTCTTTACAAGCTGTGACCTCCATCTCTTTGTTCATCATGTAAAAGGTGCTTCACCTGAGTTCTCTTTTCTGTCCCCATCACTGCCCTTTCTTATTTTCACTGAAGTTATTTACTCAATTTAATGGGCTCAGCAGCTCACAGGTCGGCTTTGAGGCCCTCTTTATGCTTCTCTGGTCTCCCTGACCCCTCTGTTCCTTCCTGATTTCTAGTTACTGAATGGGCACTGCAAGCGATCAGTGAGTGGTCTTTCCCTCAAGGGCTGCCCTCATTATTTTTTATTTTTTTAAGATTTTATTTATTTATTTGACAGAGAGAAAGATCACAAATAGGCAGAGAGGCACGCAAAGAGAGAGGAGGAAGCAGGCTCCCTGCTGAGCAGAGAGCCCAATGCGGGCTCGATCCCAGGACCCTGAGATCACGACCTGAGCCGAAGGCAGAGGCTTTAACCCACTGAGCCACCCAGGTGCCCCTCATTATTTTCTTCATGTTAAAGTTGCTAATGCTAAGCTCTTCAAAATCAAGAATTAAAAACCAAAGTAGATTTTATAAATATTTATTTTAAAAAGTTAATAGGGACTTTTTTTTCCTTAAACTGCAATTGCACAGGCTTTTGCCATGTTTTTGAGATGCCACAGCAAAGCTACCATCTCTTTTTCATGTGTATAAGCCCATCCCCTTATACTCTGCTGCTGGGAATGTAAAATGGTGCAGCTGCTCTAACACTATATGGTGATTTCTTAAAAAAATTAATCATAGGGGCACCTGGTTGGCTCAGTAGGTCAAGCATCGACCTTTGGCTCAGGTCATGATCCTGGGGTCCTGGGATTGAGTCCTGCATCAGGCTCCCTGCTCGCAGAAGAGGCTGCTCCCTCTGCCTGCTGCTACCTCTGCTTGTACTCTGACAAATAAAATCTTAAAAAAAATTAATCATAGGATTACCATCTGATCTGGCAACTCAAAGAATTAGAAGTAGGGACCTGAAAAGGTATGTGTTCATCTGTGTTCACCGCAGCATTATTCACAACAGCCAATAGGTGAAAACAACCCCAATGTCCCTGATGAATGAATTAAAAAAAATGTGGTATATATAACAGAATATTCCATCCTGAGAAGAAATGAAATTCTGATGGAGGCTAGAGAAGGGATGAAACTTGAAGACATTGTTCTAAGTGAAATAAGCTGGTCACAAAAGGACAAATATTGTATGATTCCACTTATACAAGGCACTTAGAGTAGTGAGATTCACAGACCAAGTATAACTGTGGTTAGCAAGGGCTGGGGGAGGGGGACTTACTGCTTAGTACAGTTTGCTTGGGGTGAAAAGGTCTTGGAGATGCATAGTGGGGATAGTTGTAAGATAATGTGAATACAGCTAATACTCCTAAATCATATGCTTAAAGAGGGTTAAAATGATAAATTCTTTAAGAATTTAAAAACAAAACAACCCACTCCCTCTCATTCCATCCCCCTATACTGCCTCCAGATGTGGAAAGAGAAGTTCCGAAGATACTTTATCCAAAAGTTTGAGTTTTTTCAACAAGCTCATTGTGATTTTCAACTAGAACATGTTTTCTTAAAGAAAAAAAAAAAAGCATTCAACCATATCGTATTACTTTAGAATTTTCCTGGAAAGGGGATATTTTCCAGGAAGGGACCTCAGTCTGACCGGTGGAAGAGGTGCTTCATTGTTGTAAGTGGGCCTGCATCCTCCTATACCTGACCTTGGAGAGAACCCATTGCCACGTGACTGAGCTCCCAGTAACAGACTACTAGGAAGTGCCAGGCATTGTAGCTCAAGATGAGGAAAGAACCAGGGGACCTGCTGGTGGAGCATCTTCATTGCCAAGAAGCCATCCAGCTTCTAGTTCTCCCAATCCCCACCCACACCACACTGTTCCTGTGGTGAAACAAGGGACTGAACCTCAATAAGGCAGAAAGCTCCTTTATTTGGGGCTTGGCTGTGACAGAGATGCTTCGCAAACACCCCCAAGGTCCATTAGGTTGCTCTGGATCTTGCACCAAGAGTTTCCACCATCAACCAGAAGCTGCTTGCAGCTGAGAAGTTTTTTGTGTTTCTCTAATTTGACAGAACTGCTTTTTTTATATAATATACTCTTTCCTTATTTTCAGGGATGACCCTTTAGGAAATATTAAATTATCTGTTCTTTTCACTATGAAGCTTTAACTGATTTTGCACCCATTATATCCTCTCTAAGCAATGTGGACAACTCACCCATTTTTCTTATTTGTTCTCTCATTCTCCCCCCTTCTTCTCTTCCTCCACCCATCCCATGTATGTAAACACCATGCATTGCAAAAACTAATGTGTCTGCTTAGTCTATGACTAGGAACCCCTTGAAGCAAGTGCCTTCTCATTAACACTTTATAAGCCTAGCACCTAGCCAAGTGACTACTCTAAGTGCTCAATCATTGTTTATAGAATAAGCAGAGCTATGGCGGAAATGACGGAAAGATACCAGGTCAACCCTAATCACTGCCATTCCCTTAAAAAGAACTTACAGCTTTTACTTTTCAAAAAAGCAAATCAAAATTGCTCCTAATCTAATTGTAGAATTCACAGATACGTTAAGTCATAGAACCCCAGAGCTGTTCAGAAAGGGATTTACCTGACTGCCTTGTGCAGACCCATCTTACTCATGTGTGCCTGCAGAGATTAAAGAGCTGTACAGATTTGGCACCCAATAAATGCTGCTGAACAAACACATGACCTTAGAAACAAATGTACTTCAATCTCCATCATTATCTATTGAAGTTGAGATCATTTATAATTTATGTATATGTCTTGCTTCTGGCTAAAGTTCCTGGAAAACACAGCCTTTGTTTCATACCTCTTATAAAATACACACATAGCAGACACTCTCTACATATCTGCTTAATTAATGGAAGTGTCTTATCATACTCTGGACTCAAATTCGGCAGAGCATTACCCTCTAGGAGTAATTTAGGCATCACAAGACCCTCTCTCTGTAGCAGACACTTCCCAATGTCTTCCTCCTTGCCCACAAGGTCACTCACTTTCCCCGGCTCCCTTGCAGCTACATGTGGCTGTGAACAGAGATTCCTGCCTATGGGACCAAAGCAGAAGGTTGATGTGTAAAGACAGCTCCAGACTCACAGAAGAGATAGATTTTGATATCACCCTTCTCATGAACCTTGCTGCCTCAAATGCACGTGATAGCCAGAGTGGCTATAGATCATAAGCCTATCAACATGAAAGCCAAGAGGCTAATAGGTACATTGGCTCTACCATCACTGAGCTACTGAAACTGGGTTCTTAACTACCTACCTCTGGACCTGACACTACACACGAAAAGTACTCCTTTACCTATGATGCCACTGAGTCAGGTCTTCTGTGACTTAAGGTCAGCCATTCCCAACTAACATATGATTCCACTTCGACAACATAGAATTATTTGGTTCTTCCTTAAGGATAACAAAGAAAACTAAAATCCTAGCAAAATATTCTGCTCTAGATTTCATCACTCCCATTATGACTTGGAAAGCTGAATAAGTATAATACCACCTTAGGAAGGAAGCTGTACATTACAAATACATGTTATCAAGAAAAATATTATCACAGGTAGAATCAATCCAGATGATACAGTAAAGACCTGCTGGCAAAACTTACTCATCGAGGAGACTCTGGTGCCCAGAAGAGTGCCTAGATCACTCATAAGAACTTATGCATGAATTACTGAGAATGTGTCCACGGGTATCATATCACTAATGTCTTCACATGAAAATATACCGAGTATACCAGAAATGTAGGTCTCAAACAAAAGCGTGGGATAAGCTAATGGACAGGGCACAATGTCTCTTTGGGCAAAGAAAACCTGTTCAGCAGTCATCTGCTGTGGCAGGATCAGCAAACTATGGCCCATGGACCAGATAGATCCGGCCCATTGCCCATTTATGTATGGCATAAACAGTTGTACGTTTTTAAGTGGTTGGGGGGCAAAAACTAAGAATGTTTTGTGATCTATGAAAATTATATGAAATTCACATGTCAATGTTCCCAAGTTTTAATGGAACACAGCCACGATGATGTATATGTTTTCTATGGCCACTATTGTGCTACAGTGGCAGAAGTGAGTAGTTGTGACATATCATATGGATTGTAAAAACCAAATACTTGGGCGCCTGGGTGGCTCAATGGGTTAAAGCCTCTGCCTTCAGCTCAGGGTCAGCTCAGGGTCCTGGAATCGAGGCCCATGTCGGGCTCTCTGCTCAGCAGGAAGCCTATTTCCTCCTCTCTCTCTGCCTGCCTCTCGGCCCATTTGTGATCTCACTCTCTGTCAAATAAATAAATAAAATCTTTAAAAACAAAACAAAACAAAACAAATACTTACTAGCTATCTCTTTACAAAAAAAGTTTGCTGAGCCCTATTCTAGGGTAAAATACATCCATGTTCCAGAGGATACTGGGATCTGAGAACTGTAGCCCCCTCCAAGGAAGAACTCCTGTGTCTTTGAAGGACTCAACTTCTACTTACTCTATACTCCCCTACTCCCAGGCAATTGAAATAAGCTCAATTATATTTGATTTTATTATTTGGGTCAGGCTATGAGGAGACCAAATAGGATTTCTAGACCTCTCCTTGGTCAGCTAAATGTGGTATTGCATATATATGTGTGTACATGTGTGTGCGTGTGTATATATACACATCAGCTAAACGTGTTATTCCATTATATAAAGACACAACACATGCACATACACTGAAGCTTAACACTTCTAAATACAGGGTTGGAGTCCTTTCCTACTATCAAAAAGAAGAGGAGTAAAATACAAGTTTCCACTAACCCAGAGGCATTAAAAACAAAAAAATAAATCACATGTCTGTTCTCAACAAGTCACATAGGGAGCCCAGACTCTCATGTCTGTCAAGGACTATCAAAGCCACCTCCTCATCCCTGCAGTGTCACCTGGGCTGATGTGAGGAGACTGGACTTCTACCTCCACCAAGCAATAAGGTGGTCCCCTCTTTCTGGGATGGTGTCAGAGGAAGCCTGGTGGAAATTCAGGACTTCTCACCACTACCCAGTGGTAAGGAGGAGGCCCTAACTCCCACGAAACATCTGGCCAAAGTGGTCTCAAAGCCAGCTAAAACAAAGTTTAAATATAATTAAGTCTCATAAAATGAAAGTGTTCAAATTTTGATCTAAAAAACAAAACAAAAAAAACCCCGACTCATAACCAAGAACCAGGAAGATCTTATACTTAATGAGAAAGAAAATGAGCAGATGATAACACCAAGATGACAGAAATCTCAGAACTATCGATAAAGATTTGAAAGCAGCCATGATAAAAATCTTTAATGAGCAATTATATCTGCCACAAGTGAGGAAAAAACAGAAAGCTTCAGCCAAGAAACATTGCAAGAAATAGAAGACATAAAGAAGCACCAAATAAAAATGTTAGAACTAAAAAATCTGATAACCAAAATTAAAAGGTCAATGGATGGGTTCAAGAGCCGACTGCAAAGGAAAGATTTCACTGAAAAAAAGTAGAAGGAACTTTCTTGTAAGTGGAAGTGGAAATGCTCTCCATCTTGCTTTGGTTACATAATACAAGCATCAAACTCAGAACTCAGCACTTAAGATTATTTAATATACAATAGCAAGCATAGAGCTTAAGAACGAAACAAAACAGAATATGCACATTAAAAAATAAATAAAAGTAAAGTACATCTAAAGTTTTTATTTAAATTCCAGCTAACAGTGTAATATTAGTTTCAGGTGCACAATTTACTGATTCAAGTGCTCTCTTTAATTCCCATCACCTCTTTCACCTATCCCCATCCCCTTTCTCTCTGGTAACCATCAGTTTATTCTCTATAGTTAAGAGTCTGTTATTTGGTTTGCCTCTTTCTTTTCTTCCCTTTGCTTATTTTGTTTCTTAAATTCTACATATGAGTGAAATCATGTCTGTGATATGTTTTGTATTTATCTTTGATATATTTTGCTTAGTATTATGTTCTCTAGCTCTAGTCACATCACTATAAATGGCAAGATTTCATTTTTTTTTTTTTGATGACTGAGTAATAATATCCCATTGGGTATATATGTACACACACCACATCTTTATTCATTCATTAGTCCATGGACATTTGGACTGTTTCCATAATTTTGTTATTGCAGATAACACTGCTATTGACATTGGGGTGCATGTATTCCTTTGAATTAGTATTTTTGTATTTTTTTAGAGTTTTTTTTTATTAACAATGTATTCTTTGTTTCACAGGTACAGGTCTGTGATTCATCAGTCTTTTCAGACAGAGTTGAGAAATGATTTTTGACTCCTGTTTTCATTCATATCACTCTCTCCCACCCTCAATGAGTCAAGTCCAAGTTCTACTTTCTTGCTGTATATTGATAATGTGAGATAACCTACAGAAACCTGACATCAACCAAACCTTCAATGAACATCAATCTCCATCTTACTGCCCTCCTCCATCATAACAGGAATATTTGGCATTAACATTTTTAACAAACATGAGTCAACAAAATGGTACTAACGTATCTTTAAAAGACAAACATAGTACAGACTTTAAAAATGACAATCCTAAATGAAAAGGGCAAACTGAAGTGAAATTTGAGGGGTGGGAGGAGGGTGGGGAGGATGGATCAGAAGGCAAAGAACAGCTTTTCAAATATGCAAAGAACCTTGCTGAGAGTTGAGGAATGAGGTTATGAATAGAGATACAAGCCAATACCTATAGCTTGTAATACATTTTCTTTCTTTCTTTTTCTTTTTTTTTTTTTTTAAGATTTTATTTATTTGACAGAGAGAAACACAGCCAGAGAGGGAACACAAGCAGGGGGAGTGAGAGAGGGAGAAGCAGGCTTCCCGCCAAGCAGGGAGCCCAATGTGGGACTCGATCCTGGGTCTCCGGGATCATGACCTGAGCCAAAGGCAGTCGCTTAATCAACTGAGCCACCCAGGTGCCCTGTAATACATTTTCTGCAGTGAGCTGACAGCAATCCCTGTCAATAACACTAAAGGAAAAGAGTGACTAATCATTTAGAAAGTCTGCATATTACAGTGTGGGATTTCAGGCTGGGAAGAAGAGGGTGGTACAAAGTTAATGTCTATGGAGGACTTTCCATCTCCTGTCACTAAAGTAGTAGAAATCAGAAAGGAGGCTTTCGCCAGTCTCTAGTTAGTAAATCCACTGCTGCCTGTAACCTTCTAACCATGATGACTTAACAGGCAGAACGTGTGCTGTGGGGGCCGTCATGACCCCTAACCCCCATGTCTGCAGGACCACGTGCATGTACCTGCCCCCTTCTGCCACCCCTGTGGCCCAGGAAGTGTGTAGGATGTGCTGCTGCTGTGCCCCCGCCTGCCAGGGCCCAGCCAGGGCTGTGGGGATGGCTCTAGGGCTGAGGAAAGCCAAAACGCCAGAACTAAAGTTGCCTCCATTCCCATCTGGGAGGCCAGGTTTGCTAGCACCTCTGCCTTCTTTATCTCAGCGGGTAGCACTGGAGCCCACAGCCCTAGCCAACAGCCCTTGCCCAACAACGCCAGAGGCCAAGCCTTATTTGTCCCATGTGGGCCTCAGCCATGTGCCTGACTTGTCAGTATTTATTTATTGTCTCCTTATGTGCTGTACTCTGACCCCCCCCCCCCCCGGCCTACCACTTCTGCCCACCATGCTCAGCAGGCCCTCTCGGGACCCAGCCAGGAGAACTGTGGGCCCAACTGTGCACAGGGCCCTCTCTTGGGTCTCCTGTCCCATCAGGAATTGGCCTAGAATGCTCAGGAACCAGAGCCTGACACTGACTGGGAGAGGGAGGGAAGGAGGGAGGGGCAAAAAAAAAAAAAGAAGGAAAGAGATGCTAAGCAACTTGGTTAAGGCCATCATGAAAATGGAAAAGGGGGAAATGAAAACAGGGCCTCTAAGATCATATACAACATTGTCCCCAACACACCATGATACTCTGGGGAGTAAGAGCTATTTTAAACTCCCTCTACATCTTAATTATTGCTTAGTTGGTAAAACCATGGGCTTTGCAGTTGAATAAATCTGGCTCTACCACTGTCTAGCTGTGTGGCCTTGAGCAAATGACTTAAGCTTTAGGTTAAGCTTATCTTACCTATAAAATTGGAATACTCCTAATTTCTTTTTTTTTTTAAAGATTTTATTTATTTATTTGACAGAGAGAGAGAGATCACAAATAGGCAGAGGCAGGCAGAGAAAGAGAGGGAAGCAGGCTCCCCGCTGAGCAGAGAGCCCGATGTGGGCCTCGATCCCAGGACCCTGAGATCATGACCTGAGTCGAAGGCAGAGGCTTAACACACTGAGCCACCCAGGCCTCCCCCTAACTTCTTCATAATGTTTTAGAACAATTAAATGAAACGTATTTAAAGTGCTCAATGCTTGGCACATTGAGTGCATGTACAATAAATGTTAACTGTTGCTTTATTACTTCCTTTGCTCTTATTAGTATCTTAATCATCTTAATTTCACCAGTAACAACTATCTTTACCCTTTGTATACACATCTGCATGTGTGTGGACACAACAGCTCCACTAAGGAAAGAAAAAAAATAAAAAAAAGAGGTGACTGGGAGGACAAAAGGTAAGAAAGACTTCAGTGAAGAAAGAAAAGCTTAAAATTCTCTTGAAAGTCATCCTGGCAACTTATGAAAAATGAGTATTTCAGGCAAAAATAGAAACCTGCAAAAGTCTTGATAGGTTCCATTTTGACTTTATGAATGGAGTGCTCCCCTTCCCCAAGGGGCTGGACTGAGAGCACAGGCAATATTGTTTGTTCACACTTTCTATTCAGAGTAACTTGCAGGAATGCTCAAGTTCAACCAACCCCATTACTGTTTCACTTAATCTTTATAAATTGTGTGTGTGTGTGTGTGTGTGTGTGTGTGTGTGTGTAGGTATGTGTGTATATGCACAGAAACACATAAGTCAAAGATCATGGTAGCTAAAAGGAGAGCCATCATTGTTAATGGACTGATCTTAATTTGTGGATAGAGAATCTGCATCCTTCAAATTTGTGACCTGAGGACAAAAAGTAGTTCAAAAGGTCAACAGAACCATTAATACATACATAGCTTGCTAAATATTAATAAAAAATGCTCCTTTGAAATTTCTCAGGTTTGCTAAGAAAATTGCTAAAATGTCACCCAAGTTGGCATCACAAATTGCAGCTCAACATTCCTTAGTCAGTCTGGGAAGCCACACTGTCCGATAAGGGAGTCCAATAGTAGCTTGTGGCTATTTTAATTACACTCAGAATTTTTAATTTAGTTCTTCAGTTATACCAGCCACATTTCAATAGTCACTCATGGCTGTGATGACCATACTGGACAGTGTAGATCACTGAACATTTCCATTACAAAGTTCTACTGGGTAGAGTAAATTTAAAAGATCAGAGTCTTTCCTTCTAATGTTAAAATCAATTTGTTCTGTTCTGTAAATGCTCCTTGGGAAGAAAAAAAACACAACTGAGGTTGATGTAAATAATTTGACTTTTCTCTATTTTTAAATTGTTCTTAGTCATTTAAATAACCATATGTACATTTTAGGAATAAGAGAAAAAAAGATAAACTGTCATATCAAGAGTTTTATAAATTTTTTTTAAAGATTTTTATTTATTTGACAGAGAGAAACATAGCCAGAGAGGGAACACAAGCAGGGGGAGTGAGAGAGGGACAAGCAGGCAGGGGGCCTGATGTGGGACTCAATTCCAGGTCTCCGGCATCATGACCTGAGCCGAAGGCAGTTGCTTAACCAACTGAGCTACCCAGATGCCCCCAAGAGTCTTATAAAATTTTTGCTCTTAGAATGAATAGCACTTTCAACCTGTTGTTCTTTTATAGAAACAGAACTGAAGGGTGTATAGAAGTGTGATTTCTTGTTTAGTTGTTTTAGATAATAGTGAGATCTTCATTACCCAAACTGGTTGCTTCTGTACTGCAGATCAGTGCTATTTTTGTTTTTATGAGATTTTAGAGACCCAAGATTATCATGGAGGGATAAAGAGATAAAATGGCAACCAGAGAAGTCGGTTCTGGCAAAGCTCACAGTCTCAGAAGGTCTGAAAGAGTGGCTCCCAAATGTCTACCCAGAAAGGACAGATAGAGGATGAACATTTTATTGGTCCTCAGTGAAATGGAGAACAAAACAACAAAAAAACAGAGAGCCTCAGGAGTTTTCCAGTGGCCAAAGTTTGCAGTATAAAGCCTTGTGTTTTGATATTGTCTTCCCTTGCACATGTGTGCGTGTATGTGTGTTAAATGCTTTATCTTTTACGAAATTAGAGGTGTGTGTTTCTGTGCACATGAGTTTTAAAGTTAGCAAAAGTTATATAAACTATGAGTGTGTCCATTTAAAAAAAAAGTTTACTGGTCTATAAAAGTTAAAAGCTAATGACCAAAAATAAGCAGGGTAAAAGTTACTTGCAGATGGCAAGAGAGCAAGGGAGGTTGGGAGTAAGAGCTGCAGAAAAAATAACGAGAAAAGTATTACTTCCAAGTGGGGTGCCCAAAACACAGGCAAGATTCCATAGAACTTGATTTCAGGTAAAGTTTTGAAGAGACCAGGTTTGCATTCATAGATTGGGGCAGGTAGCCAAGCAGAGGGACCAATTAAAATGAAATTACAGATTAGGCAAGTCTGGAGCATTTATAAGGAAGACTAAATCATCTGAAAAGAAATTATGGAGATAAGACAGATAATCAGGGAGCAGATAAGGAGTATATGTGTTTTTGGTATTAGAATCAGAAGTCTGGGATTTTTCACTGAACAACTGGAAAGTGAAGGAATGCTTTGAGCAGAGGGAAACCACCAGTGTTGTATTTCAGTAATAAGGATGAATAAATACATGACAACAGTCATCTGTTGAGATGAACTACATCTTAAAGGATGCTCACAAGTCTCATTAAAACCTTCTCTCCAGCGGCACCTGAGTGGCTCAGTTGGTTAAGCGACTGCCTTCGGCTCAGGAGACCGTGGATCGAGTCCCACATCGGGCTCCCTGCTCGGAGGGAAGCCTGCTTCTCCCTCTCTCACTCCCCCTGCTTGTGTTCCCTCTCTGGCTGTGTTTCTGTCAAATAAATAAAATATTTAAAAAACAAACAAACAAAAAACCTTCTCTCCATTCCAACACATACTTAATATTCCTTAATCCTAACTCCCAAAGCCTTTATCTGCACTACACAAGGCAGTACATGGGTACTTCAAGTCACTACTGCAAAATTAGACATCCAATAAATCATGTGGTTGTTAATGATCAACTTCATTACCTGTGTCCTTTTAAATACCGGGCCCATAATAGGGGCTAAGTGATGATTGCTGGTATAAGCCAACATATCCCACAGCCTTTATATTCCCACCCAAGAGTCCTACAGTCAAGCACTGGCAGGTGGGCATGCATCCTGTAGACATTTTAATCACATATATAAACCCTGTCCTAAGAGACAACTAAAGAAACAACACAAGTAAATGGCAGAAAGCATGACTGTGTGTTTGAGAAAGGATTTATATTCCTACTTAGCTTTACAAATCAGATGATGCTTCTAAAATATTTTAGCAGGTTCCTCATTGGTCTAGAGCTTCTTGGCTGGTATACAGAAAAACAAAAACAATTCTAAAGAATACACACTGAAAGATTAGCAATTCATTTTATGGTGGTGTAAATTATTTCTAAAGATGCTTCTAGTCAGTTCTCGATATGATAGACATTAAAACACTGTAAACACCAACTGTTACAATCTAAACCTCGCCTTTAAGATTAAAGAGAAGGCGAAAAATCAAGTATACAGAGCTCAGATGAGAGAAAATCTATCAAACCAACCACTTGCCTCCTTGGCTACTGCTAACAAAAACCATGAGGGAGATGGCACCCCACTTCATGTTTTCAAATTCCAGCTGAATCTTCAAGCTCTGCCCTCTTCCATCTTCAAACCACTCACTCCTCCCATAAGGCTATTACCATGCTCAAGTCTTGCCCTCCATAATAATCCTCCCCAACTCTGCTGCTTACTTATTAACAAACTACGCCCCAAAGTAAAGTACACTGCTCCTACTTTACGCAGACCTAGATGGGCACTATCTAAGCACGTTACATGCTAGGGTAGATCAACTTACTGTTTGGTGTGTATTCACTCCCCTTCTCTTAGAGCAGAGCATGTATCCCTATCTAATGACTTTGGCCTGGGACATGTCAGTTAACTTGGCCAATGGCTAGAAGTGGAAAGATGTGAGCAGTGGAGTTAAACACGCTCACAAGGGCACCTGGGTGGTGCAGCCAGTTAGGTGTCAGACTCTTGGTTTCAGCTTAGATCCTGATCTCACAGTTGGGAGATCGAGCCCCTAGTCAGGGTCCTCTCTGAGCATGGAGTCTGCTTAAAACTCTCTCTCCCTCTTCTCTCCCCTCACCACACATGCTTGCTCGAGTACTCTCTAAAATAAATCTTTAAAAACTCATGCTTACAAAGTTTGTTTTGGCTTCTTATGCACTTGTGATAACCAGAAAAAGAGCATGCCCAAGGGGTTACTGCTCCTTCAACCCAGACCCGAGCATGATAGACACAGGGCAGAACTGACCCCAACCTAAAGTAAGGAACCAAGCCCCACCGCTCTTGGAGGAGAGGTGGAGAGAACTGGAGATGGGCAGGTACCAGACCCACAGGGGCCTACAGTTCCCAACAGGATTTGCTCTTTATCCTAAGGCCAGTGAGGGAGCTTTAGGACACAGCTTCTAGACAACTTCTCCATTCCATCCAGTTGCTGTTTCGGGTCCCTTTAGATCCTTCAGAGCTGCAGCATACTATTACACGAACATGCACTATAATACAATTATTGTTCATGCATTTACCACATGACTAATGCGAACTGCTCCTCCCACAATGGTTACTCTATTTCATGCTAAAGTCACAGTAGTGACTGAACCCTGGTGATGTCAATGAGAATTCAGAGGAAAAGATGTTTGACTTGGTGGGTGGGTCTTACCCCTTCAAGTCCAGGACCTAAACATTTCAGAGTTAGGAAAAGAGAAAGATGTCCAAAGGCAGAGAAGCAATCCACAAGAGCTATGCCAGTCTCAGAGCAGATCCCAAATTCTCCCTCTGCAGGCAGCAGAACTGAATCAGGGGGCAGCTGCTGAGAGAGGAGGTGGTTCTGCCAGCTGATACTAAAATAAACCAGAGAAGAAAAGGCGTTTCATCATCCACAAGCCCTTTACTCCCATGTGCATGGCTGACTTGTTGTTGTACAAGTCTCCACTTCATCATCTCAGTGAAGACAGTCCTAACCACATAATCTAAGCAGCTTCCCAGGCAAACACCATCCCATCTTTTTCTGTTTTGATTCTCTGCATGGCACTTAGTACTGATATTGAATGGCATTATGAGTTTCCTGTCCATGTCCAACAAAAGTTTTAAGTGGTAAGGAGTCTTGCCTGTGTCATTCATTGTTATAACCCTAGCCCAGCGCCTGACACGTGCACAGCACTCAGTGAATAGTTGTTAAATGAATGGACTAAGGAGAATGACGTGCCTTCTTTTATACACTCCTTCTCTCTGGCATGTGTTTTCCTCTGAAGCTGCTTCAGATGCTCCTGTTTAACTGGGATCTTCAAAGTCCTAAAAACACAAGCAGAGCTTGATGCACATGTGTGTCTACATTTTTCCTGGTAAAGGAACCCTAGCTATCAGAGAATCAAAGGATCTGTATCTCTTATAAGCTGAATTATGTCCCCCTAAATTCATATGAAATCTTAATCCCAATGTGACTCCATTCAGAGACAGAACATTTAAGGAGACAATTAAGGTTAAACAGGTCATAAGAGTAGACTCTAATCCAATAGGAGTGGTATCCTTATAAAAAGGGCAAGAGATAGCAGGGACGTGTATGTGAGAAAGAAAGGAGAAAAGGAGAAGACCCAAGACCAGGGAAAAGAAAGGGAAGGAGGAAGGAAAGAAGGAAGGAAGGAAGGAAGGAAGGGAGGGAGGGAGGGAGGGAGGGAGGAAGGAAGGGAGGGAGGAAGGAAGGGAGGGAGGAAGGAAGGGAGGGAGGAAGGAAGGAAAAAAAGGCAATTTGCAAGCCTAGGTGACAGGTTTCAAGGAAACCAAACCTGCCAACACCTTCCTCTTGGGCTTCTAATTTCCAGAAATGCGAGAAACGCCACTGTTTAAGTCATCCAGTCTGTGATATTTTGGGTGACAGTCTTAGGGAACACATAACGTTCCTGTAAAGGTTAAGAACCACGGCTAAGTCACTACCATTTATTTGAGCACCTAGGTAGGCTGTATTCCTTATACAAGCCAATATACAACAGTATATTCCTGCTGGAATTCCATTGTTCCTATTCCACAGACCTAAACCCAGTCAGTAACAGTGGTTTGCACATTAGAATCACTTGGAGAACTTGGTAGAGTCACTGGTACCCAGCAAACTGGGAGAGAACCCAAGTTAATTTGTCCTCAAGGAGCCCAGGCATTAGGTATTTCTAATGACTGGCCAGAATTAAGACCCACTGAGTGAGGCAACCATAATCCCCAAACCTTGGAATACTGATTACTGACGTCCCCAGGTATGGCAACTGCTACTGCTTCTGAGTCAATATAATCCTGCTGATGGCATGCTCAGTGAATCTGGGTTATTTTGTCCCAGTCCACCTTCATTCACCCTGTTTCCATCACAGCCTGATGTTTGCTTGGGGATAAGGCTCCCTCCCTTCCCAGTTTTTACAGTTCAGGTGAGATCTTACCTCAACCCTGGGGTTTAAATACGTAAACTTGCATGAAGCCGATCAGCATATGCCATATCCCTGACCACATGACCTATGCTGTCCAATCAGGGATCCTTCTGCAGTGGCGTGGGAATCACTGGGAAGAGACTTGTTTTCTGTCCTGCCAGACGTATACACAGAAAGATCAGAGACAGAAACTGTCCTAGAACTCCTGACCTCTCAAGATGAAACCCTCTGGGTGAACAGGGCCACACACAAGAGGAGCCAACAGAAGGAAATGCAGCCCAGGTGAAACAACTAGAAATCTGTATTAAACTTTTATCCCAGGTCCCATCTACAGCCTCTCAATGAGGTGAGCTAACACAACCTCTTCTACTTAAGGCTGGTTGGGTTTTCCAATTCCTACAGCGTGGGTCATGTCAAACTACACCTAGTGTCCTGTCACTTAGAAAGGCCTTCAGATATCAGTAAGGTCCTATTGCTTTCTAACCTTGTGTGTTAGATAAGGAATTTGAGTTTTATCCTGAGTTCAGCAGGTTGCCCATGAAGGGTTTTAAGCAAGTTGGTGTTAAGGTTTAAAAGAAAAAAATATATATATGCTGCTGTCACATGCAGTACCTTTGGGAGGCTCAAAACTGGAGTCAGAATAACTCATTTTAGAGGCCCATGGACTAACCAGGTGAGAAGAGATAAAGACCTAAGTTAGGGGAAAGGTAGTGAGGATGAGAAGTCTGCCAATGATTTCGATCAGGGGTTGACCAACATTTTCTATAAAGGGCCAGAGAGTACATATTTAAAGCTCTGTGAACCACACAGTGGCAACTATCCCATTCTGCCACTACGGTAAAGAAGCAGCAATAAATAATAAGTCAACTTACGATCTTTAAGAAAACAGGTGATTATTTGCCAACCCGGACTTAGTAAAATGGGTCAAACTTGGTAATTAACTGGATGTGAGGGAGGAGGAAAGTGAGTCAAGGTAGCTGCTAGGTTTCTTGGATCTTTATGTTCTCCATGTTTGGTCCAGTACCATAAATTCATTGAGTCACTGAATGTCAGAAGAGGATAGAAACTCATTAAAATTATATAGCCAACAGCCTCATTTTATTGGTGTTAATATTGAGGGCAGGTGCCTCTTGGGTAGCAACTAGTCAGCATGCAAGCCGGACGAGAATTTCTAACTATTGTTTCAGTTTTAACTCTATTACACGATATTCCTCTCTTCTGTGCCTCTAGATAAAGATTTTTCTTGAGACCACGGTGTTGCATGTAATTATTGTATATTTAATAAATATTACTAGACATTTATGATGACTCTCTCTGTGGTCCTAGGACAGTCTGCCCCAGAGGAGCCTTAGTCTTATTTTTGTTTTACATATTTCCCCCAAGCCATTTTTGTGCTTTTGATTTTTTTAGATTTGACATTTTTTTTAAGTGGTTGTAAAACATACATCATACTCCTTTGCTCTAAGGATTATTCACTTTCTAATCTGAACAATGTTTTATGTTAAAAGCACAGAGAATTTATTCAAGCCAAGAACTGAAGAACTGCTTATTCAGCCTCTTGACAAGAAAAGAATAAATCTCATACATGCATTATCAGAACATAACCACAGTCAACTCCAATTGAAGACCAAAAAATTCTACTAAAAGGCAAGCAAAATGCCTTATCACTAAAAACCATACACAGAGAAAGAGCTAGAAAAAATATGCCAAATACTAGCAATCCCTGTCTTTTGAAGTCTATGGATAATTTTTTTTCTACTTACTTTCCAGAGAGTATATATAATAAGCATATAATCACAATTATGTTTAAAAAGGTTAATTTAAAAGGTAGGGAAATGTTGTAATGTTGCAATTTTTAAAATTTCTTTAATTTTAAAAAATTTCTAGTAGTATCTTGCCCTAGGACTTTAGCAGATTATGTGAAAATTAAAAAACCTTTAGATTTACAACAACTATGCTTTCATATTGCTTTATGACTGTATAAATTATTTTTCTCTTCATGCCCAGTGAATGACTCTTTTTCTTAAAAGATTTTATTTATTTATTTGACAGAGAGAGATCACAAATAGGCAGAGAGGCAGGCAGAGAAAGAGGGGGAAACAGGCTCCCTGCTGAGCAGAGAGCCCAATGTGGGACTCTATCCCAGAACCCTGAGATCATGACCTGAGCCGAAAGCAGAGGCTTAATCCTCTGAGCCACCCCCAGGTGTCCCCCAGTGAATGACTCTTAAGTACTTCCAGACACTATACCATCTTCACTATTATCCAGTTTTTCAGTACAGCTTCTTTTTTTCCTCATCTCCTGACAAACCCAACATGGTTGGCCAACCGAGTATCATATGTTCAAGTTTCTTCTGGACAATGATCTTTAAACAGGTTGCCCCAAATTCTCATTAGAAGAGAATTTTTAGTGCTGTGGTCTCACTCTGCTTGCTTCCTTGATGGAATCTGACCTCCAGTGTCCGTCCCTGAAAATGGGAGCTGAGATTCAAAATGGGGTACAAGTAGCCCAAGTCCTTTTGATAGCTGTCTCTTCTAAAAAGCCTAGCTCAACATTATCAAGCCCCTTAATCCCATTTCCTCCAATGATGAAGGACCAGTGGGTAGACACAGAAGGAAAGAGAGGAGAAAAAGCTAGTCAGAATGAAAAGAGGGAGCTTGGGTGGCTGTTGGGAACAGCTCTCCATTCTAAGTTCAAAAAGACCCAGTGAGCAGAAAGCAGATGGGAAAGTCTCTAGAAGCCGTCAGCAGAATGCATGCTTAAATGAACATCTAAAATGCCATAACATGAATGCACAGGTATTTGCCGAGTTACTAAGTGCCCAGTCAGCCCTGTCCTCCCCTCTTGCCCTTTTCAGGCCAACACATGGCTGGTGCCACCTCAATACTAACTCCTGATCTCAAATATAAAGCACTCTTGCCCCAAGATGTCCCATGAGCAGGACAGCTCTCTTGAGGTTGAATCCATTTGGGTTTGCACAAGCAATCTGTGTCCATCTGAGTTTCTGCACATGCACTACAGCACAGGGTGGGAATGAGGGAACTTTGGGTTTTTCTACAGCCATAGTACATGTTGTTTTGAAGGCCTGATGCTCTGAGCAAAATATCAATTCATTACACAATTTTCTGAGCACATACCATGTTTTTCTGTACAGAAGGGAGATTTCTGGTTAAGTCATCTTCAGAAATGATAATGCCTAGGGGTACTTGGGTGGCTCACGATCAGGTCATATCTCAGGATCCTGGGATGGAGCTCGATGTTAGGCTCCCTGCTCAGCAGATAGTCTGCTTCTCCCTTGCCCTCTGCCCCTCCCCACCTCATGCACTCTCACACTCAAATAAGTAAAATCTTAAAATAAAGAAAAGAAAAGAAATCATAATGCTAATAAAATCTACATTTAGATTGCTAACTTTCTTGGAAACAATTAAGTATACCCAGACAGTGAATAAGGGCATAGACTCTAGAATCAGATTTTGGAGTTTGAATTTTGGGTCTTCTGAGTGATTAACTAGACAAAAAAAAAAAAAAAAAAAAAAAAAAAAAAAAAAAAAAAAAAAAAAAAAAAAAAAAAAAAAAAAAAAAAAAAAAAAAAAAAAAAAAAAAAAAAAAAAA
>PITA01014061.1:0-23014 GCA_004023965.1 Spilogale gracilis | reverse complement strand
GAACTTTCAAAAGAAAAAAAACAAAACTAAGTGGGTCACTCAAGTATGAGCAGAGAACCTACTATGTATGAACACTTGAACATCTAATGAGAACACAGAACAAAATGAATGGAGGGGGAGGCAATGTGTAAGAAACAAAAGAGCAAAGTAGACTTCAATTGAGCAAACATATTAGCATTAATATCCTCAATGAAGTATGGAAAGATATTCATGATTATAATCAAGACTATAAAAATTTCAGGAAAAAAAATCTTAGAAAAATAAAAATGATGGATGCTTGAAAGATAAAAAGTACAAACAAAAAGAACAGATGAGATATAGGAAACAAACCAAAAACTAGTCCAGTAACTTTATAATCTTAAAGAGAGCAGATAAATAACAGAACTGGATAAAAGGAAATGAAATAATTCAAAAGAAATTCCCTGAAATGAATGACATGAATTTCCATTTTGAAAGACCACTAAATACACAATATAATAGCTAACAATAGGCTCACAGCAAGGCATAGTCTCATGAAATTTCTCAATATTAGGGAAAAATATTAAATAATTTCAAGAAGAAAAATGTATTATTTCACACAAATGATCAAGAATCAGAATGTCTTCAGATTTCTCAAAACTAAGACTGGAAATCAGAAGATACTAGAAGCCTCACAACTGTAAGGGAAAAAACAGTTTAACTTATTAAAATTTAATCAAGTTATCAATTAAGTACAGGATAGAATATTTTCACATATGGCAAATTCATAAAAGCATGCTTCCTATGTACCTTTTCTCAGGAGGTAATAGGAGGATGTGTTCCATCAAAACCAGATGAGAACGAGATAGGTTGAAGACCCAGGGTCCTAAAAGCAGGAATCTAACACATATCAAAAAATGCACCTGAAGGACTGAGGTGAAAGGCAGTCCAAACACTGCAGCTCTGAATCAAGTCTAGAGAACTATTTGAAACAAGTCAGAACTTGGGGGAAAAATTGCTTTGGAAACTGACAGAATACCTAGAACATGAATGTACTGGAAGGAGAGTTAAGAGTTCTGGTTCAAATTAGTGGTAAGTTTACAGAACCCTAAGCCAACATTAATAATATTATAAAGCAATTTTTTAAAAACAATGATTTTTAAGTTATGTTCACATAATAAAATCTAAAATTTAAGTTTATAAAGTACCTGTCATATTCCCTGGCATATAGTATGAACTCAATAAATTTAGCCATTATTATGATAATTTCAACTCTATATATACACACAAGCTCCACTCAACTTCTTTTACTAAGTAGCCTCAGGAAATTTATTATCCACAGTCTATTACCTCATATGCAAAATGGGAATAAATACAGTATAGCAGGCATTACACAGAATGTTTAGAAGTAACAATCCTTGGTATACAGCAAATATTTACTAAATGGTAAAGGATATTTATCTATGCTTACATATAAAATATTTGTACACATTTGTCACCTGAAAAATGAAACCTTAATTTAAAAATACTAACATTAATTTTAAAATATTAACATTAACATTTTGACCATTAAGAGGTCAAAAATAAATAGTGGCTGAATGTACGAACTGCAGTGTTTCTGAATGTTAACTTAAAGATTTTTAAACACTAATAAAAGTGGCTGAAGACTCCACATACCAGCAAGAAAAAGATCAGGGACACAGTATGGAATGACTAGATAGACTAGGAAACCAAAATGAAACTCAAAAAAAAAAAAAAAAAAAAAAAAAAAAAAAAAAAAAAAAAAAAAAAAAAAAAAAAAAAAAAAAAAAAAAAAAAAAAAAAAAAAAAAAAAAAAAAAAAAAAAAAAAAAAAAAAAAGAAAGAAAGAAAGAAAGAAAGAAAGAAAGAAAGAAAGAAAGAAAAGAAAAGAAAAGAAAAGAAAAGAAAAGAAAAAGAAAAATGTAGGTAGAAAACCTTGTTAGCGTATATTGAAAAATCAGAATAGAAATCATGGCAATAATCAAATAAAAGTAGTTTATGTGAATCATCAATAATCTGTAATAAAGGTAGAGGAACATAGCTTAAGAAATATATAATAGGTGTGAGTTCTACAACAAACTTGGATCCTGTTCTCATCTTGCTCATTCCATCCAACAGACACAACTTTTATTTCAAAAGATAGTCTTTTTCTATGGCTCTGATCTTGACAATGACCATCAAGTCACAGGGACAGAATGGACAGAAAGAGAGGATACCCTTCTGAAACTCAGTTACTTATTGCCCTCACAAGAGCTTCCATCATGTGCCTCAGCACTTAATGAGGATGAGATTGTTCATTATGCTTACAGTGACCAAAACCAAAACACCTTAATATTTTATCAGCTAAACACCCATTGATATTTGCTGGAATGCCAAGTTATAGCAGCTGTCATGAGTTACTTTATAGAAAGCCCAGAAGGAAATATGAACTTTCCTTGGGGTGGTCTATGGGCTGGCATTTTTAGTGGCAATAGCGTGCACACTGCAGTCACTGGAACTTGGGTTTGAATACTTACTCTATCATTTACCAGCTGGTGACCTTGCTCTCTGGACCTCAACTGTTTCATGTAGGAAATGGAGAGAATATTAAAAACCATCTCATGGGATTGTGAGCAGGTAGGATATTCAAAACAACCAACCAGTACGGTTTGGACCACAAACCATAGGCAGTCATGGGCTATCAAAAACCAGTATAGCTACACCAGGGTATACTGACTGAAGAGCAGCCCCGATTGCTAATATCATGGAGTGTCTAATAAATGTAAATATTGTTATCTCTAGTTTCTTCCTTCTTTTTTGGTCTATCGTGACTATGAAGGATTTTCATACCCAGAAAAAGAATGTTTAAATACTACTTTAATATAGCTATTTAGAAGATGCAGTTCCAGCAAATCAACAAAACAATGGAAGAGGAAAAAAGGCTCTAACTTCTCACTACTTCAGCTAAGGACTGGGTGCCTCAGAGAACTCTGGGACCTCTGGCCCCACTCGGGCTGCTGTCATCTATAATTTCAGAAAAATTCTTGATCCCTTGTAGAACATCCCACTTGCAAATCCCTTCAAAGTAGGCACTGTGCCATCCCTTCAATCATGACAGCAGTAATAGAAGCCATAAAAGACTCAAGACACCAAGTTCTAAATCTAAGATTTGCCGCTCATATATTATGCGACCTTGAATGTGGGAACTTTCACATCCTTATTTATGAAATGGGAACAAGAGCGTCTGTTCCAGCTGCCAATGGATCAGTTGTGGTTCAGATGAGAAATTGTACTTTGGAAAGCACAGAGTGCTGTGTAAAACCAAAGCGCTACGATTTCAATGATGATGGCCTTGGGGTGAGCCCCAGCAAACAAGCAGGTGCTAAAACCTACCAGCTATTGAATTTCAATTAAGAAACTCTGGCCAGGCAAAGCAGATCAGAGGGAGGCAGGAGTTCCATGGGGTTGTGCAGAGTCACTTAGCAAGCAATAGAACCAAGCATCAGCCAGAAAATCACTCTCCATTACCATTAGAATCAGGGACAATGGCATCAGCGCCCTGGAAACCTTAATCTTAAAGCTTTAAAAGCAGGAAGGAGGCGGAAGATAGAAGGAAAGAGGGAGCATGTTCTTATCTTGGTAAAATTGTGAAACAGGCCGAGTTTATTTTCAGTACCGTTTTCACTTTTCCTGACATTACCGGTACTTTTCCTGAAACCCCAAACCTAGGCTGTAGAATCAGAGTTCCCTTAGGGCACCTCCTGGCTGGCTCTTGCTCCCAATCCATGTTCCACAGGCAAGCACCCACCAATGCCTAACCTCTCCAGAAAAGGAGGCCTGGCCTGTTCTGAAGATTATACCCTCCTCTGTCATTTGTGAATTCCAAGTCCTATTCCATACCTGCCCAACCTGGAGTTATTACAAAATAAATGAATTCACAAGAAAATGGCAATGACCCATAGATTCTTTTTTTTTTTTTAATGATTTTATTTATTTATTTGACAGAGAGAAACACAACTAGAGAGGGAACATGAGCAGGGGAAGTGAGAGAGGGAGAAGCAGGCCCCCCGCAGAGCAGGAAGCCAGATGTGGGGCTCGATCCCCCCAAGGCAAACATTTAATGACTGAGCCACCCAGGTGCCCGGACCCATAGGTTCTTAAAGTGCATCCTTTAACAGCCTCATTTTTAGAGAATTCTAAGGATGATAATGTCTTAATCCAGTATTTACTAAAGTCTCCTAACTAGAAAAATGGACAAACATGTTCTGTTTTTATCAAATTCCAGCGCTACCACTGACCAGCTGAGTGACCGTGGGCAAGTTATTTAACCTCTCTGTGTCCCTTTCACGATTTATAAATAGAGATGATACTGGTACCTACCACATAGGACTGATGTGAAGTTACATGACTTAATATAGGATTAAACACTTAGGACAGTGCCTGCACATAGAATAGGTATTAATATATGATAGTTCAATAGATTAGTTATAATATGCATTTGCACCAGGCATCACCCATCCCTTCCAAAAAAAAACAATACCTTCCTCAAGAGATAATACATCAAGAGTTTAGACTCTTGATGGTCCTTACTCTACCAATTTTCCTTTTGTATCTTCAAATTCTCTCTCTCCACAGGGTCAGTTCACACACATCATCTACCAACTCTCAAATACTTCTAGCTAGCTAGAAAGAAAGAAAAAGGAAAAGAAAAGAAAGGAAAGGAAGAAAAAAGAAAAAGAAAAAAGCTTCTTTTGAATTTGTTTCTCATCTAGGTCAGAGCCTCCATCTTCTTCCTTATGTCTTTTCATCATGTTTACAATTCCTTTAATCTTGATCACTCTCTTGATATAACTATTTCTTCCTTCATTGTACGTCAATAGTTTGCAATTGGAGTGTCCTCATCACCCATTTAATCCTTGAATTATAATATGGATTTGCTTCCCTGTTTCATTAGAATAGCTCTTACTACTCACCAAACCTGTGGACACCTTACTGTTGCTGATGGTGGCACCCTCCATCTGACATGGTTTTCTCCTACCACTGGCTGCTTCTCCTATGGACTTCAGCTTCTCATCCTACCTCTTCCACCCTGTAACCGCCTGGCAGACATGCTCTTCTCATACAAGAAGATCTCCATCTCTCACCCACCAATCCTCTTGTCATAGACATGTGCACAGAAGAATGGGAGAAGGTCACCACGTGAACCCATGGGAGAAAGGCATTTGAGGTGGGAAAAGAGTATTAAGATGGAGTGGGGGGAGGATTCAAGATGTACTGCAAGCCAGCAAACAGCTGATCACTGAGCTCCAGGGACTGTCAGGGCAGATCCCTAAGGAAAAAGGATGGGAAGTTGGCCTAGAGTAGGAAGGCCCTAGCAGTCTGGGAAGGGCTCTGGTTGCTAAGGATTCTGGACTTGATTTCATTGCGGGGGTGAAGAGTTGGGAGCAATTATGTGTCTGCCATACCCTATAAGGAAATAATCCCAAATCCTAGCTTCCTTTCCCCCTGTGAAATATTTCTCACATCTCTTCCTTCCTTTGCTCTTATTACTTCAGCTTGTTTTTTCAATTTCTCCAGGTTATGACCAAGCTTTCTGCAACAGTTCATTCACTCTTTTCTTTAAAACTAGGAGGGCTTCTTCTGGGGAGTCCAGGGCAGTGAGTGGGCCATTGCTGTGGGTGGGGCAGCTCCCCTGATTCAGAGTTCAGACACATCTACTGTCCATAGTAGATGGGATACCCTCCACAATATGGCTCTACTGGGATACCCTCCACAATATGGCTCTCGAGTCTCTAGACCTGACTGTAAGTCTCATGATGGGAAGGTTCAGAGTCTTAGATTCTTTTATATTGCCCAGTGCCATTCATGGTGCTGAGCCCACCACAGGTGCACCATGAATATTTACTATCCAAATCAAGCAGAAATTTACACCAGTTTGTTCTGGGCATGCATGTGAACTTGGAAGGCAGCATGGGAAAACAGCAACAATAAAAATCTGAATACCTAGGGCTCCTCACAAGAAGCAAAACTGTGCAAAGCAATATCAAGATAAACACATTATTGATTCTAACCCAAAACCTGAGTTTTTCCTATTGAAGAGCCCAATAAGCAATGATTTATTTTACTATATTGTTCTTCTTAAATTACCAACATTTCCATGAAAGAGCTAGTAAACTAGAACCAACCTACTGAACTAGAACAAAACCAAAAAGCAACATAGTACAGTGAAAATGGACTCTGGAATATGGCAAATTTGGCAATAAGGTCTGGGTCTACCTCAAATTAGTTGCATGGCCTGGAGGAGATTACGTATTTTCCCTAGACCTTAATTCCCTCAACCACTGGATGGGAAAACAACCCATCCCACTGCATTAAGAAAACTAATATTTAGAACGGACACCAAGAACCTGGCTCAGAGTAGGCACAAACTAACATTATCTATCTTGTTTTCTTGATAATCAGGTGCCTTCGTTGTGTCAGACACAGCCGTAGGCACTGAAGATGTATCAGAAAGGTTCAATGCATGTTCTCAAAGGGCTCTTCTTACTCAATCCTAGCCTCTGTGGGAACAGAATGAAAGCCCCAGCCTTTTTCCTAGTGAAAAATACACATAATGTCCACACACAAATTGTACATACAGTTGTAAAGAGATGAATGATCTAAGATCCCAAGAGGAAATCAAGAACACTGCCCTTCTCTCAGTGTCTCCCAAATGTGTTTACTAAAAATGACCCAGGGCACATAGGAGATTCGGGGCACCACTTCTGTTTTACCAAAACAACAAACACCACACCCAAGGGAGGGAATTAGGAATGAGGGTGCCATGAAGTGTCCCAGGAAAATTTCATCATGAAAGACCTAAAAAGAGGTCAAGGTCCAACACCTGTTTTTCATAGACTTACCCAGCCATATATTAGGACTGTTAAACTCAACCATCAGGAAGGGCTTGACAAATATTTGTGAACGTAAAAAATATTCTAAGCCACTCAAGTAAATTCCATATCCACACAAACTTCCTTGATAACTCCAACACAATCTGTCAATCCCAGTTTATCCACACCCAAGTATTTATTAAGGATCCCAACATAAAAAAGCTAACCTTTCTCAGAAAACAGAAAAGAGAAAGAGAAAGCAAGAGCTTGGGCATTACAAGGCTCTAACATACATCTACTGACTCAGCCAGGGCCAAGAGTTGGGACACCCTACCTCCACTTCTTGGTGACTGGCTGCTCTCTCCTACACATATAAATAATTGGTCATCAAGGAGGCAATACAGACTTGAGACAAAAATCAATGCAAAGTACATCTACTGAAGTCGGGTTAATAATATTTTCACCTCCATGTAATGCACACGCACACAGGAATTCTGTAGCAATCCCAGATTCCGGCATTCTATGCCAAAGTCACATGGACCGACAGAAAAATCCTAGTGGAAATCCTAGTGTGTGAGCATCCAAGGATACCTCCAAGACTACGGTCTGTGCTTGGAAACAATTCTGCCATCAGGACTTACACCGGTTTGAGGCTGGGTAAAATGTCATCTTTGCAAATAAAACAAGCATTGCTCCCACTATACAAAGGAACAGCAGATCAAAGACCCAATTTGAAATCAGAATGGCACACAGCTGCAAAACCAGCCCCTGACCCCTGCCCGTCTCAAAATTTAAATCACACTAGAAACAGTCAACTAACCTAAGGTTTCACAAATTGGAGTTCATGACTCGCCTTGGCAAATAAGGCCAACCCCCTTCAGGGACAGGTTAGTGTGTGCCCCACTCCAGGTACGTTCCTCTTCTGTGGACTCAAACATGGTCTTCCCTTTGCTCTCCTCTTGCTCTTGCCTATCTTTCTCCAAGGTAAGCTTTTCCCCATCTGGGTTTCTTTCCTTATTTGACAACAAGGACTCAATATTCAGAGCTTGATAGGGCCCCTTTCATAGTAAGTAACATCAGAATTTGTTAACAGCTTTCTTTTGGATGCAAAATGAGTGGCATTTCTAGGCTATATCCATGCTTGAGATCTGGACTAAGGTTGAAACCAAGGGTGGGTATTTGCCATAGCCATACTATACTCTTGTATAATGCAGCAGAGAGAGCCCTCCACTGGAAAGCTACTTCTTCCTAATCCTATTCAAATGCCTGAACTCGACCCCTTGATGTAATTCCCTTATTTCTGTGAGATCCTCATTATCAATGACTTGCCAATACAGAGAAAATCCAAATTGAGGAAAATTTGGCACAGTAGTACATGTGAGGCATAATAACTAAAATACACTTTGGCAGTTTCTTATAAAGTTAAAATGCATTTACTATAGGACTAAAAACCTCACTCCTACTTCTTCAGACAAGAGAAACATGTTCACACACAAAATATTTACAGTGGTTATTCACATTTACCAAAACCTGGAAACAACCCAAATATACTTCAGTTGGTGAATGGGTAACCAGTGGTATGTACATTCAGTGGACTACTACTCAGTAATGAAAAGGAATGAGGGGATATGTCCAACAACATGGGTGAATCTCAAGTGCATTACACCAAGTGAAAGAAACCAGACTTGAAGGTCAACACAGTATATCATTTACATGACATTCTGAAAATGGCAGGAGTGCAAGGACTGAAGTTAGCAGTGGCTGTCAGAGGCTGTGGATGAATGGTAACTACAAAGAAGCACAAGGAAACATTCTGGGGTGTAGGAATTAAATATGATTTTAATGGTATTAAGACTGAATACATTACATTTGTCAAAACTCAGCTATAGGGCGCATGGGTGGCTGAGTGGGTTGAAGCTTCTGCCTTCGGCTCAGGTCATAATCTCAGGGTCCTCGGATCAAGGCCCGCATCGGGCTCTCTGCTCAGCAGGGAGCCTGCTTCCTCCTCTCTCTGCCTGCCTCTCTGCCTACTTGTCATCACTCTGTCAAATAAATAAATAAAAATCTTTAAAGAAAAATCTAGACTTCTCTTTAAAAAAAAAAAGACTCAGAGCTACAAAAGGTGCGTTTTATGGTATGTAAAGAATACTTAGTCAAATTTTAAATTTCTTAACCTACTAATATAGAACAAAAAGAACATTTGAAATAGGGACTCAAGTTTCAAAACCTGGAACTAGTTTAAATATTTTATCTCAGGAGAAACAATTTTTTTAACTTATTTAACCACATTATAATGATTGTAAATGTGTTAATTCTTAGACAAAAAGAATCCATTTTTTGGTTATGTAACTTCTATAAGATTTATATCAGTAGGACAAAACATTTTTAATTTTACATTTGCCTCTTTAGAACCTATTATATAGACCTCCCTTCCCCCCCAAAAAAAATGTATTAGGGCTCATCCTTTTTTTTTTTTTTTTTTTAGATTTTATTTATTTGACAGAGAGAAACAAAGCTAGAGAGGGAACACAAGAAGGGGGAGTGAGAATCAGGCTTCCTGCTGAGCAGGGAGCCCGATGTGGGGCTCGACTCCAGGACTCCAGGATCATGACCTGAGCTGAAGGCAGATGCTTAATGACTGAGCCACCCAGGCACCCCAAGGCATCAATTTTCACCAAAAACTTAATTGTTAGATGATCCTAATATTGTTCTTTGGTGCCTATCAATCACCATATTACGTTATGATCTTCTTTAATGGTTATCTGGCCTAACTCAGTCATATCTTCTCTGGAAAACAAATGGAATCATACAGCTCTGACCCAATGTCAATTTCACGGAGTGCTTAAAATTTTCTTTTGCAAGATATGAAATTCTGCTTTGCAATTTACATATTGTATGGTGAGGTGATTATCAGACCATTAGAGATCCCTGCCAATAAAATAGCAGCTGTTAAGTGGCAAGTAAATTTTTGGAAGGGAGGGCTGGGGACCATTTAAGTGATGAACCTTTAGTAAATATACTCCCTTTATAACTTTTACTTCCTTGTTCTGCCTCATTACTGCAGGGAATCAGATAATCAAATAATACATTAAAAGTGAAGATGCCTCATATTTTATCAATGACATTTTGTTGGTCTTACCCCAACTCTTGAGAACCTTCATTCCATCACAGAGCATCTACTACGACACCAGACACTATATTACGAGACCACAAAAACAACTTGGTCCTTTCTTAAGTAAGGCATGAAGGAAACATCATTGCTTCCATGTTGTCTAACATTTGCTAAGTGCTTACTGAGCAACTACCAGAATGGGCCCTCTAATTTAACACTCTCTACGTACCTAGGAGGTCATTACTATTAATATTCTTATTTGCTAAATAAGTAAAGAAGTCTCAGCTGCTCAGTGAATTGCCCAGGTCCTCGGCAGAGCTGAGGTCACACCCAGTCTTGCCAGAGCTTGTCTGTTTAAAGACAGCCCCAGCCCCTCCTTGTGTCTCCCATGGTGAGACACAAGCAGGCCTGAGCCCATTCTGGCCCCAGTTCTCCAGGTGACCTATAGTGGAGGCTTCCCACCCCATGACTGGTCCACAAACATCTGTCAAATCACCGAAGACCTGGGAGTCTCCTGGTAACCAGTGGTATGTACATTCAGTGGACTACTATTGAAAACCGCCGAGAAGCAAAGAGCTGAACTTGGCAGCTGGCTCCTCCCAGCCTCAGCGCCCTTGGAAAAAGTCTGAAGGCAAGGAGGCGGCTGCCCCTGTCACCCAACAGCTGCCACCCCTTCGTACTCTTCACTCTGGGAGGCAAGCTGTGCCTGCAGCTTCTTGCACCCACACTTTAGAAAAACCAGACTAAATATAGCCAAGTTTGCTCTCATGAGCCAGCTTGGAGCTGGTAGTGCTGTTACATTCCACTTCAGAAAATTGGGGAGAAATCAGCTTTATTTACAAGAGAGCAGCTTTCCTTGCTTGCTCCTGTGCTTTCAGAAGGACCATATGCAAGATCCAACTGGGCTGTGGGGAGTGCTGAAGGTTTGGCCAAGCAGATAATAGCGCCCACAGGAAAAGGAATGTACCAGATATGACTTAGAAGCATCCTCATTCACTTTCCTGCCCATAAAGGGCTAAAAAACCACAATACTGGGACTTTGGGGGGCGGGAGTTCATTAAGTAGAACATACTCTACATACACTACTGTTTTATGATTTCTGCCATTCCCTACCCATCAATATCCTGGTCCAAAGCTCACATGCATGCTCCTCCCTTGGTTAGGCTGTCCCATCCAGCTCAGAACTAAATGCTCCATTTGTTCGCAGACCTCCCATATAATGTTGCTTGTTCTTCTACTTAGCACTTCTATCATTCCACCTAACCTGCTTCTTGGTTGCCTTCAGCAAAGTGATGATGGGGAGGTACAGAAAGGGCTAAGCTCCCTTATCAGACAGCCCTCCCCCCCCCCAATTTAGCAGAGTTCCCTGAACACAGGTTGTGTTCTATTGCCTATGAACAGAGAATACAAAACCTGTATGAATGCCAGATAAAGAGTCTGCAATTCCCTGCCCTTCTCCTAATTAAATTCACAACACGGGACCCTCCCTGGAGTTCAAGCACCAGCTTCCGATCCCGGGAGGCCCCTGCTGTGCAGGTCACCACAGCATGTACCATAACTCAGCATCACAAAACACAGCTACAGCAGCAAAGGGCTACACAGCCTCCCATTGTGAGCACCAGCCCTTGTTTCTGCTGGCTTAAGAGTACATACAGCAAGATAGAAGAAAGGGCTGGGCCAGGCAATGCCAAGAGTAGGATTAAACTGAGGCCCTGTCTGAACTGGCTGAGAGGGCCCCAGGGGTGAGGGGAGTGGCAGGAACCAGGGCCCCAGCAAGCATGGAGGCAGGGCTTGTGTCTTGGCTTCTTGCACTGGCCAGGAATTTTTGATGATGGGCTTCTGATCATCACATTCAGGTCTTAAAGGGATTCACAGAAGTTGCTGGTATAGAAAAGTTAAAGCTTAGGTGCTAGAGAACAAAATTAAGTTTGGGGTCAGGGGAAGGAAGAAAGACCCCTTGATGATAAGGGAAGTGGAAGAGAATGGGGCAGCAGCTAGTTGAATGATAACATCATGATGCACAGATAAGTTCCCATGGGGAAACTAGTCTATACTCCCACTGCTTCTATGGCTCCTACTCTGGAGGCGAACACAGGTGGGAGTTTGGTCGGGGTTCAAGGGGCTACTGGAGGAATCAGAAGCATCCACCATCTACCCATTAATTGTCTTCTCTCATTCATTCAACAAGCTTCATGAAGGGTCTACCATGGGCCTGACATAATGCACAGTGCCTATCCACACACAGCACCAGCACCACCAAGTAGAAAAGACGATCACGTATGATGTTCTCAAGAAGGAAGCAGAGACAGAAAAATGCTGGTGGGCTAGTTCTGACAGCCCTCCATGCTCCAGGCTTCACAGGCAGGAAATCAATGAGGACACTTCCAGTCTCTCTCCACTCTCTCATAGGTAATTAGATTCAGATGAGGAGAAAACTACTGACATGCAAGTCTAGGAAAAGGAACAAAGCCACATGGTTCTAGCGTCTCTCCTTCCCTTTGGGTCCCACCTGCCTACTGCAGGAGCCCATGCTCTCCCTCCTTGCTCCCCAGGCTGTTACAGGGGCAGCAACTCCTAGGAGGGGCAAGGGCTCTGCTTGAGAGGAATATTAGCAAGTCCACTTTCTCATCCAACCCAAAGTCAAACAACAAACAAAACCCAAAACCCATGAAATCTTGAGATAAAAAGGACACTTTCATATCCCATCATGAGTCTCTGTGACTCAGCTCTGAATTCAAGTTGGGTAGCGAGCCTTCAATGATGACTCCTCTTTGCTTTGCAAAGTGTGTTTGACTAGCTCATTTGCCCTCACCCGCAGCTGTTTTTATGTATCCTCACAATATCTTGGTGAAGGGCAGGGTTGTTTTTTTTTTTTTCCTCTTCTCCAGGAGAAAAACACTCTAAAATCTGAATGACTCTAAAAACTCTAAAAACTTGAATGACGTTGAGGCTGTTTGATAGCCAATGTGTTCGTTGAGGATGTTAAGTTCAGATTCCTTCACACAGACAGGTCATCAAGTGCATACTGTCTTCCATCTGAAATCTTTGGGGACAGGGAGTGCTGAACACTGGAAATCATTTTTATGCCACTTAAGAGAGACCGGTCTATTAAATCTGGAGTAGAAAAACTACGCACAAATGTTTATCCATACCACTTTGCTTACGCAGCTCTGAAGATGAAGCAAGAAGAGAAGGAAATGCGAACAAGGAGTAGGAATACCCTTCTCTTGCTTCAGGACATTTATACTCCATTCAAGAAATAATGCCAAGCACCAATCCCTGAATACAGAGATGAATACAATACAGTCCCTGATGAGTCCACTTTTTTCCTCTCCTGGAATAACAATGCAATCCATTTCTGTTAAACATCACCTCACCTCATGGACACAATCATCTACACAATCTGTCCAAAGAGAATAAATTACTTTGTGGCCACTTCCTCTCTAGTGGCCCTAATTATTCTAGCTATTTGGAGTAATTTACTAAAATACAATGTTTTTCTTTTTTTTTAAGACAAGGGATGTAAACATAATCCCAACCTGAATGCAGACCATGGGCTCTAGAGCTGGAAAGTATAACTGTAAACTGCCCAGTTGCCTGTAAATGGGAGGTATGGGTCGCCACCATGCTAGGGAATAGAAATAAGATACTGTAATTAATTTCGGCAAAGAAACCATAACCCAGGGTAGCCATAAAACAAAGGGCACCTCTTTGTCATTTTAAACTCAAGGCTACAGGTTCAGCCAAATGAATGAGCTCCCTATTTGTTCTTAACACCTTTACTACTTCTAATACTTTACACTTAACACAAGGTCAAACTTACTTAAACAGGTTTACACATGATAAAAAAAAAACCTTCTAATTTGCTACTAATTAGGCTTGTATAAGTAAGTGAAAATTCAGGATACAAAACATGCTAAATAGTAAAGTTTTTTTTTTTTTTTTTTAAGAAGGATGGGAAAATAAAAGCATTTACTGAGGATCTATATTCAAACATTCCCCCAGAAGCCCTATTCTTTATTAAATATTCCCAACTTACTTCTCTGCAAAGTAAACAGTAGAGTGTCCTTTTTTCCCCAGATACAGAAACTAAAGTTCAGATGTTAAGTAACATGTACCCAATTTCCTATTCCAGTTCCTCTGGCCAAATTCCTTCTCTGAATCAGTGTTTCTTAACGAATTTAGGGACACCACCTGGTTAACTTGGTATGAACTTTGTATGGGACGGCCATGCACTGAGGGACATACAGCATCCCTGGCCCATGGACAAAAAAAGCCAATAACAGCTCTAAAATATTTCACTCACAAACTTGGAGGACTGTTACTCCTTAGATGAGAGCCCCTGCTCTAAAAGATTGTTCGAGCATCAGGACAAAGAACTGGAGAGTGGGGCACTTCCTTTAAAAATCTCCCCTACCTTCAAATTTCTTAGGAGTCCCTTATTTTATAACCCATGGGCTCCTACGGAAGCCCCGTGCACATTTAACGGAGTGTAACACTCCATTAAAAAGTGGCCATGAAATAGTTCCCATACATTCCATAAGCATTTACTGAGAACCTACTATGGGTCAGGTATTGTGCTACGGTCTGGGAATATAGAGTAAAAAGGTACAAGGTCCCAACCCCAAAGGGCTTATAGTCTAGCACAGGTAGTAGGGAAGCTAGTGCAGAAGGCACCGCCCACAGATTAGGGCAGAGAGCTGGGAAGGCAGAGGAAACATAGGGTTAAGACAGGGTTGAGTTTTCCTTGAGTCTTTTGAAAGATCAGGTGAGTAGCCAGGGAGCACCCAATCTAGGCTGAGCAAACAGCCTCTGCAAAACCGAGCTAGGGAATCCTCTCTGCAGAGTTTAAATGACTTCCTTCAGTCTTCAAATTGAGACCTCACTGTGATTCAAACTCAGAATCTCCCGTTCACTAGACAAGCACTTGAACGAAAAAGTCTCTAGAAAATAAGCCTCTTCAGTCTACGTGCACTTCATTCCAAAGCTCTTGTTTTCTCACAAGGTCTGCCTTTGTTGGTATAATAACCCATCAGACGAGAAATATGACTAATTTTATACTTCTTACAGTGAACAGGAAATTGTTTTCAAATACACTGCGGACTGGCAACCAGTGGGAGTGTCCCTCACTTGGGAACACAGAAAAGTGCCAAGAAGAGAGAATAATCAAGGTCATCTGAAGGGTGTGGCAGAAGGAGTACCACCGGGTCAACCTAACCTTGGCCTGAAGCTCAGGATGAACCTTATCTTTTTTCGCTCATCTGAAGTCTCGTTTCACTTACCATCTACTGTAACGATGCAGAAAGCCAGATTTTCACCTTATTATTATATCTGCACAGTAAAGAAAACTAAGAAACATCTTTATCTATTTTTTTCCAAACTTATGCCTTTTACAGATGTAATATAAAAACCACAAATGTAAATATAATACAGTTAGCTTAAAGTAGCCAGCTAGGGTGCTCTGAACCTGAGCCCAAAGGCAACAGTTTTTTGAATTAAGGTACTGAGCAGAGCTATTGGGTTGTTGCTACTTCAGACAGTTAGGTAGTTATAATGAGAGCAGGAGTCAGGTCAGTTCAATTGCTCTCTCCTGGGGCAGGGAGCGGAGGGCGAAGCAAGCCTTGTGGTTTCCTTTTGCCTCCAGCCTACAAGGAACAGGCTCATTTCCCCTTGGCAAGGAGCCAGATGCCCTGGCAGGCATGCCCTCTTTTTCCTACCCCTGTTCCCCTCTTACCTGAGCCACACTCAGGGGCCATAACTCTGCGGGGAACTGTAGGCTCTCCTTCAGTCCCATGATGATTGTATTTTTATCATTCAGGCACAGTTTGACCTCTAATTTGACACTGCAAACACATCTGGCCCTCATATCTTCCCCATAAACTACTCTCCACACACACACACACACACACACACACACACACACACACACACAAAGTCTGTGTTCCAAAGGAACAAGAACCCGAAAGGAAAACTTGGGATCCCTCACAAACCTCCTGTCCCTGCTTTCATCGAGGAGGTTTAGAGGAGCGAGTATTAGAGAGCCAAAACTGCAAAGCCAGAGGCCAAAATTATACTAGAAGAGAGGAAAGTGGTCTTCGAAAAAAAGGATTCACCCACATGGAAGGGGTTGGTTGTTCTTTTTTATTCCGGGCTGATTCCATTTCTTCTCGGTAAACTTCGCTAACCCCGGGATGGTCGCATAAACAGTGACAGGTGTAGGGACATTTCCACCCTCTGAGTACATTCGCTGTCACCACTGTCGGGTGCGCACGATAGGGGCCCTGGACCCAATCTAAGACCATGCTTCCCGATGGCTCACCTGGCCGGGGGTCCTCTCCCACGTGTGGGGGGCAAAAACGAGCATCATCAGCCCCGTGGCCACCCAGCCGGCCCCGGTGAAAGGGGCACCTCAGGGCTGAGACCTGAGCGTTTTCCCCATTTCCAGTACACCGTGTCGCATTAGGCGTACTCTTCGCCTCCAAACCCAAAGTCCTGCGCATCTACATGTCTTTCCGAAGCAACTGAATAAAGCGCCTACTGGCCTTCCGTGGCTCAGGTGAGTGCCAAGAGGTGTAGGAAGAAAGGGCCCGCTCGCGACCACCCTCTTTCCTCTCCTCCCCACGTTCCCCAAGATTCATCAGGGATGTGTGTATTGGGGTGCGCGGGTTAAGAGGGAGCTTAAAATGCCCAAGCGTCCCTTACCTTCCACAGCCATTCTCTCAGAGCTTCCCTAACGCATGCATAATTTTCTCGGCCGAGATACTCCTCCTGCCCCGCGCTCCCCCCTCCTCGCGCTTTCGCCTAAATATTCTGCGCTCATCTGTTCCAGGACCAACCTGCCGCGGTCACGCAAAGCGAGGCTGCCGACTCCGGCTCCGCGCAAGGCAGACTGGGAAGTGTAGTTCCCTCACTTCTCTCTGCCGCGGGAGAACACCCCAAATCCTCCTCGGGGGGACGGCCGCTTCTCCACACGCAGACTGCAGATCTGGTGGCCTCCGGCCCAGGCCGACTGATCCCTCCTGGGGGGGTCTCGTGGGCGGAGCCGGTGACCACGGGAAGTGGCCAAGACTACATTTCCCAAACTGCCCTGCGCTGGGCTTCGTTCGGCGCTGAATAGAGACCTGAGATAGAGCTTTTCAGCGACTATTCCAAGTCGGGGTAAGCACCTGGCGGGGGAAGTGCGGAGGGCTGGGGGAGGCGCGGTCTGTGGTGGGATCTTTTGGGCTTGTTTGGCGGCATGTTTGGCTAACCATTTAGTGAGAAGAGCAGAGCCAGCAGCTGGCTGTGGTTCACCACCTGGGCCAGAGAGCCGTTGCACAGGGTGCGATTGAAAGGTGTTCCTCTGCGCCCTGGGATACTCGGGGTTCTGGAGAATCCCGCCAGGTGATAGCTGTCCTCTGATTGTCTGATTCTCCAGGTACTGCAAGAGGATACACACTTAAAATGGGTGGGGGGATGGCTTAAAAATCCCAGGCATCATTCTCAAGGGGTTATTAGGAACCAAATCTAGGAACCAGGGTCCCACCCGAGGTTGTCTGATGATGGGAGGCTGTCTTGCTTCCCAACTAGGAGACTTTCAGCTAGTTTGGCCTGGAAGCGCACTGGCAGTCTGTGATAGGGCCTAATAATTAACAGCGCCTAAAAATTCGTGCTCTTTCAACTTCTGACCCTCTGTTGTAACTCCAGGTGTTGGGGTTGCTGTAAGCAGGCAGGAGAAAGAATCATGTGGAGGGCAATAGAATTCCAGAGCTGGTAAATACTGATAAAAATGAAGTTCCCAAACTTTTTTTTTTTCCTTGTACGTGGAAATGCAGATGGAGTTATGGCTGGTAGAGGTAAGGGCATGGTCTTGGGGAAAAAATCTGACTCAGGACTGTAGTAAGTCTTTTAAAGGCCTTGAGCTTGAAAATTCAAATGGTGTGGCTTCCAGTCAGCACCCAGCTCTTCTACCCCCTTGCCTGTGTGTGTGTGTATAGCTCCCCGCCCCCCCCCAAAGTATTTATATATTTCTGAAAACTACTCTGGAAAATGAGGAAGTACAACAATTTGATTCTTCCCATAAAGATAACCACTTAGATTTTCTTTGTCTTGGTCATAAATTAATTTTTTTGTTTGTTTATTTCTGTGTACATGCACCACTGTTTTTTTTTTTTTTTTTCTGGTCACTAAGTATGTGCCTAATTTTACTATGATTGGGTAATATGGCTGTGCCTGAACTTTTAAAATTACCTTTGTGTAACTATTAAATGCTATCAGTGATACATTAACTGTGTGTCCATAGAGCTGTATGCAAATCAAACACAAGGCTTCCATCCTTAGTGCAGTAGCCAGAAACCTGTTCAGTGAGATACCTTCATTGCAACCTGGATATTTGCCATGGATAAAATAATTTTTCCAAGCTTTCATAACCAAGCATTTCTGGAAAGGACTGAAATCCAGGTGTTTTCTTTCCCCTCTCATGTAAGCCCTTCTTTAGATAGAACTTTTATAAAAGAAAGCCATGGAACCAGCAATATCAATGATTCTTGACTTTGTCTGTACACTAGTCTTTTACAAACACATATTCTTAAACCTCCCCTTAATCTCACAGAATCTGGATTTCTGAATGTTTGGATAGGGATTCTTAAGTTTTAAAAACCCACCAGTGATTTTCATGTGTAATGAAGATGAAAAACATTGGTCTGTTTTCAAGTTTTTAAGGATCTGTGTGATAATAAAATGTTAAAGTCACTGAAATACATTTTTAATTTAAAAACTTTATTTCAGCTCAAATCTTTAAGATCTTTCCCCATTGATGTGCATTCTAGTTTGAGTTTCATTTTTATTATAAATGTAAATAAGATGAGAAGGAAGTATTAGTTTAACCGTAAGAAAGATCCAATATATATTTTTTTTTAAGCCAGAAATAGAGCAGTATCACATGGCTTAACCTAATAAAGGATAAGTAGAAGTTAAGATGGAGCTTTCAATTCTGGCTGATCACCTGGGGATAGGATGAAACAGTTCTCACTAGCATGGCCAAAGTAGAAGACAGAAAATACCAACTCTTAGCAAGACTTGAGCAGTAAGGACTCGTGAATGCTGCTGGTGTTGTGCAAATTGATACAAGCACTTTGGAAAACTGTTTGGCATATTAAGCTAAATATATGCTTAACCTGTGACCCAGCAGTTCCCCTTTAAATGCACAGTAGGCAGATGTGTATACACATCTCCAAAACACCTATACTGGGATATCTGTGGCTAAATTATTTGTAATAGCTACAAATGGGAAACAGCCCACATATTCATCAACAATAGATTAATGAATTGTGGTATAAACAAATCATCCTATATTGCAGGGATTAGCAGACAATGGCCTACGGACCAAATATGGCCTATTGCCTCTCTCTGTCTTGTTCATGAGCTGAGTGTGGTTTTTACATGTTTAAATGGTTGGGGGCAGGCAAAAGAATATCTTGTGACGTGAAAATTACAGAGAAGCAGCTACATCATAGCTTCAGTTTTGCTTTTGACCTGGAACACCTAAAATATCTCTTGTCTGTCCCTTACAGAAAAAAGTTTTACCAAACCCTGCTTAAAGTGAAAATGAATGAAATACACCTATATACAACAACACAGATAAACCATATACATTAGATATCTGTCGATGGTAACACATCACCTCAAACATGAGGCTTAAATTAACACTCATTTATTATCTCAACTTCTATGGGACAGAGATTTGGGCACAGCTTAGCTGGAATTTCTGATTCATAGTCTTTTACAGGCTGCAATGCAGGTGTGGTGGGCCAACGTCATCTGAAGGTTCAACTTGGAAAAGACAAGCTTTCAGATTTGCAGGGTAGTTGGCAGAATTCACTTCCTCACAGGCGTTGGATGGAGGGCCTCAGTTCTTTGCTGGCTGTTGGCCAGAGACCAACCTCAATGCTTTGCCTCAAGAACTTCTCCAACATGGCAGCCTGCTTCATCAAAGCATACAAGCTAAGAAGGCTAAATAAAGTTTTCTAGGAAGATGGAGGTCACAACCTCTTGTTACATAATCATAGAAGTGCCATCCCCTCAATGTTTTCATGTTCTATTACTTAGATGGAAGTACTCGAAGGGAGGCCATGAATATTAGGAGGTTGGATCATTAGGGGTTATCTTAGAGCCTGCCTACCACAACACACAGGAAGAATGTTGAAGAAAAAAAAATCCAGACAAAAAGAAATATATATTGTGTGATTCCATATATTTATATATAAAGTTCACAAACCGGAAAAGATGAATCTATGGCATTAGAATTCAGGATATGGGTTCCCCTAAGTGTATGAAAGGGGGAATATTAAGTGCGGGGAATGGTTAGTAACTGGAAGGTGTTATGAGGGTGTCTGGGATGCTGGGTGTTGGGATTCTTGAGCTGCATGCTGTTTTCATATACGTATATTGTTTGTGAAAAGGTATTGAGTCATATGTATCTGATTTGTGCAAGTGTGTGTGTGTGCAAGAGATACTTCCATAAAAATTTTTAAAAAGTAATGTATGCTTAGATTTGATTAAGCATAATAAATGACCCTTTTATCAGCCATTCTTTCATTATCTGTGCCTTCTGTTTCTTTGCCACAGTTAAGTGACAGTTGATTCCATTTAACAAGTATGCTTTGAGGACCTACTGCGTGCCAGGCACTTACCTAGATCATATACGGTAGACTGAATTTCTAAAAATCACCCTCAAGACTCAATACTAGAATCCCCTGAACCTGAGAATGTAATGAGTCATTCTTTCTGTGATTGTATTATATTAAAAGGTGCAGTTGACCTTAAAAATGGAAGACTATCCAGTTAGGCCCAATCAAGAAAGAAGTTTCTCCTACTGGTAGGGAAAGGGGAGGGCAGAAGAGGAATTCAAAGAGATTCTAGGCATGAAGAAGACTCAACACACACGTTACTCCTTAGAAGAGAGAGGCATGTGCATAGGGATACAGGTAGTCCCTGGCAGTCAGCCAGCAAGGGAAAGGGGGCCTCAGCCCTATAGCTATAAGGAACGGACTCTGCTAACAACTTGAATGAGCCCGGAAATGGATTCTTCCCTAGACGCTTCAGATAAGCCACCTGACATCTTGATTTAGGTTTTATCAAACCTGAAAGGGGAACACAAGTAAGCCCACACATTCTGCTGAGCTACAGAACTGTGAGCTAGTAAATCAATATTTTTTAAGCTGCTAAATTTGCTTATTTTCTATTTGTTAATTTGTTTAGTTTATTATGCAGCAATAGAAACTAATACAGGATGTATCCTTTCACAGCAGACAGCTATTCTAGGCCGATTTTTGTGGGTGGAGACACTTAAAAGAATCATTTTAATGCTGACAAAGTAAATCAGTATCTCTGGAGGTAGGACTCCGACCCCTAGCATTTTTTTTCTTTTTTCAAGTTTTTCAAGTACTGCAGGAGATTCTAATCTGAAGCTCCTATTAAGCAATCTTATTGAGAGGATAGAGATCAAAATGCCTGGGTGAGAAGAGACATTTGATATTCCCCTCTATTACATGTAACCTGTCACTGAGTCTTGTGGTGGCTTCTTGGAACAAACCCCTTGAATGTGGGCTTCCTCTCCACTCCCTCTGCTATCCTGCTGGAGGACACAGACCTGGGTTTCACTGAAATAGTGTGAGTGCTTCCACTGGCCCAATGAGGACAGGGGTGGACTCTGGCTTTGCTTGCCTTTGATGTCTGGGCCACTGGTACTGTTTGCCACGTAAGAAGTACATAATACATGTATCATGTGTTTATAAATGATGACTGATTGAAAGAGCCCATGAGTAAGCTATCTAGTCATAAATAGGTCTACATTCTCCCCAGTGAAATTTCAAGTTAATATTTTGTTTTTGTTTTAATGTTACATGCTGGTAGAGGTGGATATTTATATACCTGGAATCAACTCAAAAATGACTTAGAGACAAGTTCATCTGAGACTTCTCATTTCACAGTTGGGGAGAGAGAAAGCATGCCCAGGTCACACCGTGGCAGAACCATGTCTAGAACTCAGGTCCATGCCAAGGCTTTTAGGGGGATGGGGGTGGTGGGACAGGAAGATTTCTGTTGCTTCTTGGCTTGGTTTGGTGGCTTAGTCTTAAGTGGAAGAGGCTGGGGCAGTTGTGTGTCTTGCTTCAGGTTGGTGGATAGGTTGGAGTAGCTCTACCTTAGGCTGTAGGGGCAGTGACTATGTGAGGGACAGCCACTCTCCTAGGGATGGCAGAGGAAAAAGAGGGCAAAAGGAAGCATGTGAGACTTTTTTTTTTTAAAGATTTATTTTTTAGGCAGAGAACCTGCTTGCACAGGAGGGCTGAGGAGGGGGAGGCAGAGAGAGAGGGAGAGAGAAAATTGCAAACAGACTCCCTGCTGAATGGGGAGCCTAACGTGGGACTCATTCTCACCACCCTTCGATCATGACCTAAGCCAAAATCAAGAATCAGCTGCTTAAGCCACTGGGCCACCCAGGTGCTCCAGGATGCAAGACTTGTGTGTGTGTGTGTGTGTGTGTGTGTGTGTGTGTGTGTGAGACACTTTTTACTTTACTGTTCAGAAACAAAAAGACATGTTTTGGGTTTTTTTTAAGAATTTTTTTTTTTATTGTTACTTAAATTTTTTTTCTCCAGTGTTCCAAGATTCATTCCCCACTCCCCACACCCAGTGCTCCACGTTTTAGGTGTCCCCAGTACCCACCACCAGGCTCTCCCATTCCTCCACCCTTCTCCCTCCAAGTCCCTCAGTTTGTTTCTGTGTCCAAAGTCTCTGTTGTTTTGTTTCTCTCCCAGGATGGAAGACTTTTAAGGCCTGGCTCAGAGCTGGGGCTTGTTCACCTGTCCCCCTTTGTTATTTGTCAGTGTAAGTCACATGGCCAATCTAATACTCAAGGCATGAAGAAACATACTATGCCCATGGAGAGGCCATTGGATGTGTGCAGGGAAGGATGAAAGATGTGTGCAGGGAAGGATGAAAAATTGGGTTAATTACTCATCTCCACAATGCCTATGTATTAGTCTCCTATGGTTGCTATTGCTATAGCAAGATGCCACCAGCTGAGTGGCTTA
>PITA01014060.1:0-54952 GCA_004023965.1 Spilogale gracilis | reverse complement strand
AATATCCAACTTTTGTAGCAATATGGACTGGACTGGAAGAGATTATGCTGAGTGAAATAATCCAAGTAGAGAAAGTCAAGTATCACATGCTTTCACTTACTTGCGGTGCATAAGGGGTAACCTAGAGGACAGTAGGAGAAGGAAAGTAAATGGGAAGTAGGGTAATCCAGGGAGAGAAACAAAACAACAGAGACTTTGGACACAGAAACAAACTGGAGGGACGGGGGTGGGGGAACAGGAGGGCCTGGTGGTGGGTACTGAGGGCACCTATTGCATGGAGTACTGGGTGTGGGGAATGGGGAATGAATCTTGGAACACAGGGGAAAAAAATTAAGTAACAATAAAAAAAATGGCAAAAAAAATGTATTAAGACAAAGTCCATACCTTTGGAGACCTCATAGTCCAGTAGGGGAGAGGGGCAGATAACATGACGAATAATTACAAACTAGTATACGCTCAAATGCAAATATGTCCTAAATGGAGAATAGAGAGGCAACAAAGAAGTGAGGGGGATGGATCTTGGGGGAGGAGAAAACTGTAAAGGAATTACTTCCAGGGCTTAGAAGTTAGAGTAGAGCCAGAGAGCTTTTCCTTTAAGCTGCAATTGATATCAGGCTTTGAGTGATACTTGTTAGACAGTCTTTAGTTCCAGAAAGAACCACAGATTAAAGATTTTGAAAAAAAACCAAAATTTTCCCATCTTTCTTAATTCAACTAATACATACAGCTAATAGCTTGTTTTGAAAGAGGCAGAAACATGAGTCACCTGGAATAAGGCCCGTGGAGTGGACATTCCCAAAACACCAGCTACTTTGCATCTCATTATCTATTCTGATTTGGCAAGAGGGGAATCTCCAAATTCTAAAATAAAAGATATTTAAACAGTGCCAGCCTCAAAAGGCATCAGGAGGAAGCTGTGCCTTTCTTTCTCCGAACTCAAGGCAGCGTTCAAGACCCTTGACTCACCTCAGACAGTAAAGGTTTTCTGGCAAACATGCCTGCATTAGGACATGGGAGTGAGGGATGTTGGGACCCCTTGGCTTCCCTCTCCTCCGTGACAAGTTATTTTCTTGAACTTATTGCACTTAAAGATGTTCTTTCTTATCATTTGTAGAAAATTTTACAACAGCCAAAGAGAAAATGTCTTAGACTCCACATTCATCAATAGCTTGCTTACATGGAAAGTTGTATTTTATAAAAGGTGACTCATGTGTTTATGTAAGCATATCTAAGTGTTCATACTGTCCACTGTGACAGCTCACAATAAATCTTTTGAACAAATGTGTTTTTGCATTTCTACACATGTAACACATAGAGTTGCAACTGAACTAATAATTTACATTTTCAGATGTTTCGTCTTTCCAAGCTAATTGACTTCCTGAGCTGGGACTCTGCTGAAATTTGCTGAGCCAATTTTCCCAGTGCCAAAACTACTCCCTAATAGGGTGAGACCCATTTGGAAGTTGGTTTAAAACTTCTTACGGCTTCCAGGCAATGACTGTTTCAAGAAGGGCTCAAAGCTACATTAGAAAAGTCAATATATCTTGAAACAAGAATATTTTTTAATGTAAAATGAAAACATGTATTAACTTTTTTAAAATGATGAACTGGAAATGCTCCTCTAAAAAAGAGAGAGATTTGTCAGATTTTTCTGATACAGACTACACATTTGTGTGATTACCAAACTGAACAAGCTAATTGAAAAGTAAGCTTAAGAAAAAGAGGGAGTAGATAATTAAAACTCTTTCTATCTTTTTTTAAAGATTTTATTTATATGTTTATTTTAGAGGTAGGGAAGAAAAGAGAGAGAGAGCAGTGGAGGAGCAGAGGGAGAGGGATAAGTAGACTCATGCTGAGTGGGGAGCTCAGCGCGGGGTTCAACCCCCTGACCCTGATGATTATGACCTGAACCAAAATCAAAAGTCAGACACTTAACCAACTGAGCCGGCCAGGCACCCCTGAACTCTTTGTATTCTAATTTCATTGCTTTAAAATTTAAATACCTTCCTCAAGAAAAAACGAGTTCCCCCAGAGTACAGAGTCAATCATTATGGTCCTATCAGACCCAGGCTGGGGAATGAAAAAAAAAATTTAAAAAGCAATGTGGGATAGTAGAGATGTGCATATTTTTTAGATATTTCTGTGTCAAATATCATTCTTACCACTTACAAGCTATATGCTTTTTGGGAAATTTCCTAACCTCTCTGAGCCTCAATTTCTGAACAGGCAAAAAAGAAATCATATTTAGTGAGGTCATATATATATGAATTTATTTGAAAAAATTTTAAAAAGCTGTAGTGAAGAGTTTATCTTTTTAAACACTCAAACTTAAAAAATCATTACTTCAAATTTAAATCTTTCTAAGAATACTTTATGCACATTTGTTCCTTCATAAGCAGAAGATATTCATATATTTTAACATTTTTAAAATAACTCAATATCTTGTTGGATCCTGCTCTTTTCAAGATTGTAAGCCTGGATTCTTGCACTAAATAACCCTTACACTGAAATTTAGCTGTGCTTATTTTGTATTATTTAAAAATGTTCTTATTCATGGTAATGTGGCCTGAAAGATCCCTTTTTTTTATTTTCAAAGCAGATCCAATCTTGCATTGAGAGAATCAGATGGGCGCAGGGAAAAATCTAGATATTATATGATGAATTTTAGAAATTTTCTAATTAAAAATATTTTGTTGGAAAGAAACAGGACATATAATGATAGAGGAGCTGGAATTTAAACTTTCCAAAGTTTAAATCATGCTCCAATCTTCCAACTGGAAAAGAAAATATCACTATCAAATAAATGGTAATCACCCTAATTGAGTTACCACACATATTCCTCCAATAGTTACTCAATATTTTACACTGAAATGCAAATTTAGAAACAGAAGGCTCAGCCCTTGTTCTGTTTACCCCTATCAAGTTTTTATCTGGAAAATCACGTTTCTATATTTTCTATTTAGTCATTCCTTGAGACTACATAGCACGAAGGACTTAAAACTTAAAGAGAATGAAACAGGTTTTTTTTTTTTTCCCTGCTTTTCTAAATATCAAGTCCCTATAGATCTCTTATGATGACTATCTGCCCCAGTAAAATTTATTTCCAAAAGAAGGGATTTTCCTTACATTTTCGAATGATTTAATCAGAGTACATTGGCTTATTCACTCCTGGAAGAGCCAGGAAAATCTATATGGATTATTTCAATGCCACAGAAATGAAAACTAGGAGGTACTTAGATCATTTTACAATGATTTACTCACTCTGTATGACAAAATTTTCCAACTTTAAGATTACCTAAAAGTAATTTAATTTTAACATTTTACTGAAATGCAAAGCCAGATTTTCTCAGTGGCCAAAAGACGTGGCCAGCCGGAATTAGAGCCCAGACAGGGTGCCTTAATACTCTTAGGCCATTGAGTTTTTGTTTTGAGTTTCCTTCTAACTTCCTATTTTTTAACAAAGAAGCAGATCTGTGCACCTGGGTGGCTCAGTTGATTGAGAGTCTGATTCTTGACTTTGGCTCAGGTCATGATCTCAGGGTCTTGGGATCAAGCACTGTGTAGGACTCTGTGATCAGTGGGGAGTCTGTTTGAGATTCTCTCTCTCCTCTACATTTCCCCCACCATTCTCTCTCTCTCTCTCTCTGTCTGTCTCTCTCCCAAATGGATAGATAAATCTTAAAAACAAATAAACAACAACAACAACACAAGGAAGCAGATCAAGCTAGATTAGTGTTGAAACATAAAGTAGGCAAAGAACATCCTAATCATCCTGAAAAACAGAATTCAATTCTCTCCTTTTGCCCAAGAAGCCAGAAATCCGGTGGTTCGAAGGACTCATAGAAACTGTTAATGTCTAGGATTAACTAATTGCTTTGTGGTTTTGCTTTGAGCCTAAGGGTTTGCTTCCAGCCTTGGATTTGATCTTGACACCTCTTTTTTTTTTTAGAAAGAGAGAGAGAGAGAAAAAAAGAGAGAGAATGAATCAAGAATCTTAAGCAGGCTCTGTGCCTAGTGTAGAGTCCAGTGTAGGGCTCAATATCACAACCCTGAGATCAAGATCCAGGCCAAAATCAAGAGTCAGACGTTCAACAGACTGAGCTACTCCAACACCTTGGTCATGGTCATAAGATCTCTTCCAACATTATTTATGTAATGACAAACATGAGAGCCTCTATTATTCAGGGTTCAATCACAAGACAGGAACCATATAGTAATTTGAGTAGAGAAAAATCTAATAGAATTAACAGCTCTAACAGGGGATTGAAGTAATGAAGAATTAGTTCATAAGAAATAAAGAGAACACTAAAGAATAAAGAATAGCAGCTATAAGGAGCAACCACTATCTGTAGAACTCAAATAGGGGGGTCCAAGGAAGAGCCTCCCACACAAACCCCCAGGGCTGAGATCCAGTCCTTGTTGAAGGGCGTGGTCATAGCTCACAGAGTGGCAGAGAAGTTTCCATGGGGCATACCAATCTTCTCTCCAGGAAAAGTGACTTGCTGGGGGTGCTGTGCTGTAAAATCTCTCCAGAGGACCACTTGGGAAAGCAGTAGGCTGCTGACTGCTGGTGCACACCAGGCTGCAGGAGGCAGGAGCTGAAGGAGCTGCACATATTCCTGGGGCCAGGGCCTGGCAAATCTCTTCACCACAAAGGGCTGGCACAAGGAAAAGTGTGTACTGACAGGGCTGGGCATGATGCAGGAGTCCACTGAGAACACACTAGAACCAGGGGCAACTCCTTCTTCCTGCAATGTCTGACAAAGATTTACATTGCACTAGATAGTGAGAGAAAAAGTATTTCTCCATATTTTCACAAAAAAGAGAATGGTGGCTGAATTTGGAGTTAATAGGCGGGCAAAGAACTCAAAGAAGAAGCATCCTGTGATGCCATGCTGGGAACCAGGTTACCATCACCATGCGTGATGAGGCTATGAAGGGCACCTGGGTGGCTCAGTCAGTTAAGCTTCTGTCTTCAACTCAGGTCAGGATCTTGGGGTCCTGGGATCCAGCCCCATGTCAGGTTCCCTGCTTGGCGGGGAGTCTGCCTCTGCCTCTCCCTCAGCGCTTCCACTCTGCTCATTTCCTCTCTGTTAAATAAATAAATCAAATCTAAAAAAAAAAAAAATGCTGAGGATCCGAGACTCTCTTCTTCTCCTTTGCCATTGAATTATTATGATTTTGCTTGACTTCTTCTCTTCTATTTTATGTAAATGCCAGAACCTCTATCAGGAAGAACATGTTCAGTGGATGGCACCGCAAAAGCAGCATCCTGCTTGGGTTTTTTCTAAGAAGGGCTAAGACAGTGTGCATATATCATGGTTCCAGTATGTGTCAGGCTTTCTTATAGGTACTTTCCTATCTTATTTTATTTTAAACTTAAAGAACATAGGTATTTTCATCCCCATTTGATAAAACATAATTAATATGGTCAAAATTACTCAGTTATTAGCCATCTGTTAAATACTTTACATGAATATAAACTTGCAACTTTTGGAAAGTTGTAGAATCCTTAGATGCACCAGTGTCCTCTTTAACATAGTGGAATAGTAGTATTGCCCTCATATGAAGAAGCAGATAAAAACAAAGGTCACCCAGAGACACAAAACTTTAAAGTACCAAGCTGGAATTTCAATGCAATTCTGTGAAAATTTAAGGACCATTTTCTTTACACCATGCCATGCTTCCTTTTAGGCTACAAAATCTTTTTTAATTTTCTTTTTACATTTAATTTCAATTAAAGGCTTATAAGATATTCTTCAAACCAAGTACTTGTGAGGAAAACAAATCACACATTGCCATGTAGATGGACACATACTCAAATAGGCAAATTTATCTAAAATTTATCTGTTATTTATCTATTATTTAGGTATTTGCCTATTTAAAATAGGCAAATTTATCTATTTTTTAGATAAAAAAGAAAAACATCCAAAATCTAAATAACATAAACATTAAAATTCTGACCTGATAAATTATTTAAGTTAAAAAATAATTCTTTACTTGATATAATATTCAGTATAGGTTTTCTTTAGGCAACCAAAACTTTTAGTGCATTAAAAACACTACAGTTGACACAAGGCGGATTAGAATAGCATTTTTCAAGGATACTTTTAACTGTTTAGAACACCGTTATATGCATGTGCCCACATACATGAAATCACTGTATTAACTTGAAGATTATAGACTAAAGGTAATTTGTAAATGCCATTTATAATTAATTGTAAAAACATAATAAATTGGACATAGTTCTTGATTTATGACTTGATACAGTGATGGACTCAGACCAAATCAATGGTTTCCAATGTTGGGTGCACTGCAGAACCCTTTTTTATACCTACTATGTGGGGCAGTGAGCAGGGATTAGCAAAACTACACCAGCTGAAAAGAAGAGTCCCTAAGGGCCGAACTTTATCACTTCTAACATTCCATGATTCTATGCTTTGAGAAAGAAGCAATTCAAGTATGCGCGCTCTTCAAATCCGCTATGAGAACTGTCAGTATCATTGTTATGCACTTGACCTTTGGTCAAGTGACATTTGCCTAAAATCTTGTGGCCTTGGAGCCTCCATGCTCTGGAACTATAATATTCCTATTGGGCCAGGCCTTTGATGGAGCTCAGATGACTTGTCAGATGACAACTAACTTAGAAGATGACTTCTTTATATCTTCACATTTAATCCCCATGAAATACTGCAGCATGGAGGTTTGTATCCTTATTTTACAGATAAGAAAATAAAATCTAAGAAAGGTTGAGTAGCTTTTTTCTTCAGTCACCTCGTTAACAAATAATGGGCTTGAGTTTGAAGCCAAAATTGTCCAGTACCAGAGCTCTTTTACTGTATCATGCTCGCCTCTCCCCAAAATATCAACACGCTGTTAGTTTTATCATCTCAGCACACATGTTACCCTTGCCCCAGTTCCTAACAGTGCCAGACATCAATCCTGGCTGTCTTCATATTCCCACCCAAGAGAGTCTCCTGCAAAATACCCTCCCATTCCTACCTCTTATCTAAAAATCCTACCTTTTCTTTAGTTCTGCCTCCCTCCACAGAGCTGCCTGGCTATTTCAAAACTCATAAACCTCTATTTCTGGATGGCTTTGGTCGTATTAATTCAAAACATTTCTTTTTTTATTTGAATCATTGTTTTTGTTGGTCACTCTAGTTTTTTTTCATTTTAACATGAATTCTATCTTTAACATGGAACACATATTTTTATATATTTCTCCATCCTCTATGATGAGGCATATAACACATGGAGGGTCAAGAGGAAGTACATTTACTCAGGTGCTCAGTAAACACATGCTGAAAGAATGTTATCTAATTGTCAATATATATTCTTGGTTATGGACTCACCAAAAACACAGCACTCAATACAAACATCATTAATTTAGTCATTGGTTTGAACAACAATGACTGAATGTCAGCTATGCACCAACCATTGCATATAAAATGCTATATGTATAAATGTATAAATCATAAATAGATTGGAGAACTCCAGGCTGTTTAACAGATGAGACAAGACATGATGTACGCCTAAACTAAGGTGACAGCGAAACATGGGAAGAAAATGTGGTCATGAGGAATTTCCCAGACCTGACTGCTGATCATATTCCGAGTACAGGGTAGGAAACAGAATAGGATAATGTCCAAGATTTTAGTCTAAGGCTCCATACAACACTAATCTGATGATGCGGCAATTTACTGGGGTGTACAGAAAGAAGAGTGGGATAATTGGATTGTTCATTAATTTACTTTAAGCAATTTTGAAGGCAGGACCTGGAGAATATTCTTGATTGTGGCAGGTGGATACACAGAACTGAAGCATCCTGGAGAAGTAAGTCCAGAGATAAATATTTGAAATCATCAATATATGGGTAGTAATTAAAATTGTGCATGCAGATGAGTATATGTAGGAAGCGTATACAGGACAGAAGAGAAGTAAATCTCTTAGGGACCCAAGAGAACACCAATATTTAAGTAACAGGTACCAATTATACTTCAATGAAGATAGGGGATGGAGGGAGACAAGTGAAGTAAAAATTGCCAGAAAAAGTGACTAAGAAGGCATTCTGAAATAATAGTAGAGAAAAAAGAAAGAAATGTCCCTACACATTTGTCTTTCTTATTCCACATAGCAGATGTTTAAACTTTTGTCATTCTTCTCAACAGGGACACTACATTTGTATAACCCTAGGGGTACCATTTATGTAATATGTGTGCATGGACCCTTCAGGGATTGTGAAACTCTGTGATGTCATGGCACCCCAGCTCCCTTTTCCATTTGACCATTTGATCTCTTCATCCTCTACAATGAAACATATAACACATGGAGGATCAAGAGGAAGTATATTTATATATATTTAACACACAGACATTTTTCCATATTTATAGAAGATATCAACAATGATCACCTTGGGGTACCTGAGTAGCTCAGTTGGTTAAGTGTCTTCCTTTGGCTTGGGTTATCTTCTCAGGGTCCTGGGATTGAGCCCCTACATCGGGCTCCCTGCTCAGGGTGAGCCTGCTTCTCCCTTTCCCCACCCACGTCCCCCTTGCCCTCCACTCATGCTCTCTCTTGCTCTCTCTCTCAAATAGATAAATAAAATCTTTAAAAAAATAATGATCTCCTTGCTCCCTTACCTCCCTTTCACTCTCACCCCAAAATCTTGATCCACCCTAAGCCTAGAGGTCCTTTGGTTCTTTTGCATGTCATGGAAGCTTGTTCCTCTATTAACGCTCTCCTGATGATGTCTTCCAGGCCCACACTCAGCTTGAACAGCAGTTTTATAGAAATGTATGAAAAAAATGCAATGGCAATACACCTCTCACAGTCATTTCTGCAAAGGTGTTTTTGTCAATTCATTTAGGATTTGCTGGACATGGGGGATATTTCATCTCTCGTAAAAATAAAACTTTGAAAAGTATCATCAAATAGAGAACTTTGTACGTGCTCTAAATGAAAAGATGTTCCCTTAAAGATGCAGCTCTTAATGCCCAGTGTAAAATGCTTGTAGCTTTTATTATGTCTTAGATGAAAAACATGTTTTACCGCATACCAGAGTAACAGACGTCAACTCACTTTTCAAATTGGGAACAGCTTTTCATTTTGTTTTATTCAACAATTTCTGGGTCCTAATTCAACCCTTCCCTCCCTCCATCCTACCTCCCACTACTCCGCATTTGTCTCTGCTCGAGAAAAACAGTGTCACAAACTGCTTTTTCAAATGGCAAGGGGCAACATGTACAAAGTGACCAAAGGGGAATTTTCAAGGTAGGAATCTCCCACACTCTCTCCCCCTACATTTAGCAAGATATAAAAGAGGGGACCTGGATGGTGAAATATTTACTACCTTAACATTGCTGATTGAACACAATCCACAGGAAACCCAGATGTCCAGAACAGTAGATCAGAGAGGGGAAATCATGTGGCCAGAGAGCCAAATTTTGATTTCTAGCCTCCTGTGCAAGGAAAAAAAAATGACCAGCTGCCATTTGAATTTGCTGCTCAAGCCCAAAATGGAAGTATCCGTCACAATCCTCTTCCAAAGGTATTTACTGATGATTAGTAAAACAAGCTCATTATTTTAAAAGTTTAAATATAACTGAAAGCTTAAATACAATTTAAGGTGGTAAGTAACTGACAAAAGAGGTTTTTTGAGCATTAATAAATTGTAAGGTTTAATCCTTGGAGGAAAAAATTCAAATCTCATTTCATTTTATAACTGAAGACAAACTTTGAACCATGTTCTACTCATATACGTTAAATATGAAGTTCCTGGAGCCTAAACATTCTCATCATACATGTTCTCTGCTGGTGGGAAGGATAGGTTTCATTTTGTTTTAAGAAACAATGGCACCCAGGGTCTGAACATAATCCTCGAGATTAGGAGATCTGAGTTTTAATCCTGATCCCCATTCTGGAAAAGTCTGTAAATTTTCTGCACCAAATTCAAAATGGGGAAGATATATGACTTGCCTCGATTTGCTCCAAAGAGCTATTACCAGCAGAAGTGAGGTAATCAGTGTGAACGCACATTAACCTCTGCAAACAAAGAATGGTGAAGAAAAGCAAGACAATGAAAAATTTTTGAAACAGTATATGGTATTTTTCCTTCAGCTTTTTTTAGATAGCCAAGTTTGAAGTCGGTGGTACCCACTTAAAAAGGAAAATCACAGAAACATACAGGGAAATTTGGAATCAATTTATTTAAAGACATGTTCTTTGCAGCTGTTGTTCATTAGGACACTTTTATTGACGTGTCCAGAAATCTTTCCTAGTAGTTTAGGCACGCGGGGGCTTTGAGCCCTATGAAGTATAGCAAATTGCAGATGAATTGGTCCAGAAGTGTAGGTTTGTTTTTAAAAAAATGCTTTGTAAAACAGAATATTCTCAAGGGAGTGATCGGTGGGGGAAGGGAAGTATGTACTGACACTTAAAAGATCCTTGACCTTCTGGAATGCACATCTAAACTTCTGCCACAGTAGCCCAACAGAACTGAAACTCGGTGTTCAAAACCACTTTAATAAAACCCACTTTCTCCAAGGATCCCAAACAAAATGATCCAGGGATAGTTTATAATAAGGTGATACTTGCTTTAAGAGACCAGTTTCGCTGAGAAAACTTTGTATTGGTGCTAGATTTTCTTTTTCTTTTTCTTTTTTTTTAAAGAATTTATTTATTTGATAGAGAGAAACACCAGCCAGAGAGGGAACACAAGCAGGGGGAGTGAGAGAGGGAGAAGCAGGCATCCCGCCGAGCAGGAAGCCCGGTGCGGGACTCGATTCCTGGTCTCCGGGATCATGACCTGAGCCGAAGGCAATCGCTTAACCAACTGAGCCACCCAGGCATCCCGGTGCTAGATTTTCTGAGTCTCGGGAAGAATAAGACTGTGCCGAGTGGACTTGGCAAAAGATGGAGAAGAGAAAAGAGTGCTTCAGTAGATGGAATAGTATATTCAAAGAGCTGGAGGTTTAGGACACAAAGCAAGTCTGAAAGAACTATAAGCATTGTTTATTGATTGTTCTTTTCTCCTTTATTTCATAAACATATATGGAGCTCCACTGTATGCTGGTATGATTCTGAGTAATCACCAAGACCCATCTCCAGCATCAAGCAATTGACTGTAGAGTGAAGGTCGTGGAGATCAAACGTGGAGATCCATGTCGCATGTTCAGATTTAGGCAGAGGCAGTAATGAGTCCTGTAGGAGCTCAGTGGTGCAAGGGCGAAGAGAGGGTGTGCACATTTTGGGGGTAGTATCAGCAAGGCAAGACACCCCAGCAAAATGTAACACCTGAACTGAGTCCCTAAGAGCAAGGAGATGGAAGCCATATGGGAATTGGAAAGAAAAGGTCTTCCAGGTTAAGGAGGGATGATTAGAATTCAGTGACTGTGTTAGTATTTAGGGTGCTGACTCCCTAGAGGGTGGAGTGAGGACTCCTGGTGGAAGACCAATGAAGTGCGGCTCACAGCTGCCCTGTAAGGGGGCTGCATGGAAGAGGAGACAGTTAGTGAGGCAAAGTCGCCTCAGGACCTGGAGCTTGGTTGTCTCTCCTCTGAGAACCATCACTGAGCCCTGTAAGACTCACTATGGTATTAACACACTCTTCTGTCTGCTCATTTACTTGTGCTCTCTGAAAAGAGGGCTGTAGCATAGTCATAGCTGGGCTCCGACGCCTGGATTCGTCACGGAGAGTGATGAGAAACAGGTGTAGGGGAGGTGTCACGGGAGGTAAGAAGTGTGCCGTGTCTGACACCTGACACATAGTAGGTAGGCAGAAGTGCTGGCGGCAGTGAATGGGGAAGGAGTCAGTAACTGACCCTGCCGCATTCTCACTTCGTAGCAAGGCTTCAAAAGCTAAGAACGTTGAAGAAAGACGAATTCTTGCTGTTAATCAACCTGCATACTAATGAGCCTGCATTTCTGGAAAGTGGAGACAACATCCGCCCTTTTAGATTGGGACTGGAATAATTAGATATAATATACGAGGAAGGTGAGGCAGGTATTTAGATCCTGAACACATTGTTGGTTTTATTTATAAATAAATAATGAGAAAGGATGAGGAAAGTCTTTATTCTTCAGATGGGCTCTCCTCAGCTCTCCATCCCTAGTGTGCCTGCTTCCCCACCTACTTGTCCTTCATGACATGTCCCATGATTCACTGAAAAAGAAAGGTTATTAGAGTTGAACTCATCTGTCTCCCCACAACTTCTCATCCTCCTGTATCAATGCCCACACTCTCTGTCTCCCTCTGTCACCTTGGAAGAAGGGTGCCTGCTTTTGTCCAAGGGCAACACCCAAACTTGCACAGTGAACCTCACCTCCATTTGGCAACTAAAATTTCTCTTCTGTAATTATTCTCACTCTCCTGCACCAGCAGCTTCTCGTTCTCTACAGCATCATTGTCATCATCTTACAACCATGCTGGAATTTCTCCCCTTCAACCTCATTCCCCCATCATATCTCTGCACTAGTGCACAACAATTTTACTTAGCTACCTTCTCCACCGTCCTTCTCATGTCAATATCTATCCTTAATCTACTCTGATTTCTACTCTGTCCCCCCATACCACTGAAGTTGCTTTAGGCAACATCACCAATGGCCTCTATGTTGTCACATCCAACAATTCCTTTAAGGTTTTGTCCTTACATGACTTCTCAGAAGCTTTCAGGACAAATGACCTCATTTTGAAACACTTCCCTTCCCTGCTTTAATGGAAACACTCTTTCCTGATTTTTTCTCCCACCTTTTTCCCTGTTCCGTGTCAGTGTCTTTGGCTGGATTATTCTCCTTTATCAAATCGTTAAATGAAGAAGTGCCCCAAAACTAAGTCTTCTCTGTCTATGCTCTCCCACTACATGATCTCCTTCAGTCCACAGCTTGCAAAACTATTCATTTGCTGATGGTTTCCAAACTTACACCTCTAGCAATGACCTTGCTCATCGCTTCCTTGACAATTACAATTTTAGGTTGTATTATAATTTGAATTACAATTCAAAGTTGACATGTTCAAAACCGAAAACCTCTTCTCTGTTCTCTTAAGCTCAGAAAATGACCCCACCTTATTTAGTTGATGCCTTCGACTTTTCTTTTTTTTTTTTTTTTTGAGATTTTATTTATTTATTTGAGAGAGAGAGCAAGGAAGAGTATGCGCTTGAGTGAGGGGAGGTACAGAAGGGGAGGGGGAAGGAGAGAACCCTACACAGACTGCACACTGAGTACAGAGCCCAAAGCATGGGTCTCCACTCGGAGCTCCATCTCACAACCCTGAGATCATGAGCCTGAGATCATGACCCAAGCAGAAACCAAGAGTCAGTCATTCACCTGACTAAGCCACCCGGGCTATCCTGCCCCTTTCTTTTACTCATTCTTTGCAATCGCTCCATGAGCATGTTTCATGTGTGTGCATGTTTCTCCACCTACTACTACTGTTCTAACGCATGCCTCCCACCAGCTCCCTCCCGGACTGCTACAATGACAGCCTCAGTAGCCTCTCCTTCCACTCCCACTTCCTCCTATTTTGTACTCCATACGATTCAAAGAATGGTATTTTCAAAACTGAAATAAGGCTCTTCCCCAAGCTTCAATTCCTGCAGGAACTCCTGATAGCACTTAGGATGAATCTCTGACTCTGGTATAAGTATTCTACATGATCTGGCTCCAAACAAACTTCTCTACCTCTTCTAGGACTATTTCTAATCTCGCTTCTCTCCCTAAGCCTCTTTGTTTCCACGAAACACACCAACCTCAGTGCTTCTGATGGCTTCTCTGCATGGAATTCTTTCTGCCTGAACTTGGCATGATTGTCTTTGAGCCTAAGTGTCACTCAGAGATACCCTTTCATTTTATCTCATTACCCTCTAACTATTCTCTGTAGAGCCACCATCACCATCAGATTGCTTCGGTATTATTTGTTGGAATGTGTGTCTATTTGACCACTCTACCCCCAACTAGAATATCATCTTTATTAGAGCAGAGGCTTTGTCCGTCTTTTACAATACATTATCCTCAAGACATAGAATGGATCTGGGCACATAGTGGAGCCTTAAAATTAAACAAAAATAAACATTGAGTGAATTGATCTCCTTGTGTTGTCAAAATGAACCTTTGAGATCATTCTAATCCAACACCTTCATTTTACATATGGGAGAACTGAAGCCCAGAAAGGAATCATTATTTTCCCAGAATCATTTTAGTGAGCAGTGAGAAATATCTTCCACATTTGCCCCTTAGAACTCATTTTGTTTGAAATAATACCAGAGACTTGCATATAAAAATCAATATACATGAAACCCTACTTTATAGTCAATTAAGGTACATCAGGTCAGTCAGTTCCACAGACTGGTCTCAGGAATAAACCGTGATGGGACATATGTCTCCCCACAGGTCATCTCTAAAATCCCAGCAAGTCCTACAGAGTAAAAAGCTGGAGTTCTGGAAGCCCTAGGAAACTGGAGCCCTCAAGTAGGTAGTTTCCACATATGTTTGAAGAGAGGACAAATGTTGAATTTTGTTAGAGTGATGGAAAACACATGTGTTTTCTCACTTCACATCCGAGAGAAGTTAGCTGTCAGTCTCAGGTCTTAGCTCCCATTTCTTTCACCCTTAAAAGACCAAAGTATGTGCCAACATGGCTACATCCCAGACATTTGAACAATATGAGGCGAGATAATTGGGCAGGGTCGAAAAGAAAGGCCTTGGATGTCATTGGAAGGTGTTTGGCTTTTAAAATTTCTTTTTTCTAAAGGCAGTGTTTCACCATTTAACATTTTAGGGAGAGGAGTGATGTGATAGATCTAAATTTCAAAAGGATCATGCCGGTTCTACATGTCGGGGATGGATCAGAAGAGGGTAAGATTGAGAATGAGGTCCGATTCAAAGGTCGTTACGCTAATCTGTGCAAGAGATGACGGGGGACAGAAGGACAACAATGGCAGTCAGGATACAGATAAGTAGATTTGAGGAACAGTCATATTAAGGATGTATGGTTAACAGCACTTGACAATTAGGCTCCCTGTTGCCAGGAGTGGCCAGGGGCTGGTTCCCACACTGTGAAAAAAAGGCAGAAGGGATACGAGCAACTTTCAGGTCATCTCCTCCAGAACTCTTATTCTGGGTTCTATACACACCTTTCTGCTGTGTCTGCTTTTGGAAACTGTCTCTGATTGGGGCAATCTTAGAAGCTACATTTACAGGACGGTAGGGATCTCTTATGACTTGTACATGAGAAGGAATCATGCCTCTGTCTTAGTTAAGCCTTGTGGTTTTATATATCCTTCTAGCTCTGTAGCATTTATCCAAACCCAGGTGTGGTGGAAAGAATGCCTATACAAATCCCAAAGCCACAGTGGTAAGGATTCCTGCAACAGCTTCAGAGGGCCAATGCACAGAGCCATCAATTTAGGACTCCCCAGGACAACCCCATTTGATAATTCCATCAAAGGAGATGGTAGAGGATGTTACGGAAACTACGTTCCTGAGTTTCTGAAGGCTTAGAAATACTTCTACCCTTTGCCCCACTTATATTATTATATTATATTATAGCCAAAATAAAGAACCCGAGACTACACAAAGAGTGATGTAAAAGAGTATTTCTTATACTCTTGTTTAAATTAGGGAAAAAGCTGACATCAACATAGATGTCTAACAATATAAAACTGCATGATTAAATCCATTTTGGTACATTCAAAAACTGCACTATTCATAATAATGGTCCAGAAGAATATAAAAGGTCATGGGAAATACCTCGCTGTTTAATATTGAATAATCTAAAAAGAATTTAGATTTCTGTGTACTGATTATGCTAGAAGGAAAAACATCAAGTATATGCTTGGGATTGGCAAAAAAGCAATTATTTTAAACAATCAACAATTCTCACTTTTAACTCATTACTAGGTCTTTTACTCAACTACTCCAAAGTACTGAGGTTTTTACTTTATAGACAATGAAGTTTTCAGTTGCAGTTATTCGTTCAGGAAACATGGAAAATCTAGAGCCACTCTGGGCAACGCATTAGCCCTTAGTCACATGTGGTTGTTCATACTCAAAAACTAACTGACCTTAAGGAAAATGAGAAGTTTGGTTTACCAGCTGCACTAGTCACATTCAAGGGCTTCTTAACCACATGTGGCCAGTGGCTACCATTCCATCAGCATTGACACTGACATTTCCATCACCACTAGGTTTCAATGGACCGCCCTGATCTGGAGTTTACCAGGTCCTGTACTATGTGCTGGGGACTCAACAAAGAGTACAACACAGTTCTGTCCTCTAGGCTCTCTCAGCCCAGTAGGAGAGAAAGGTATGCAAAGAAAATCACTTAGGCATCTTCTGCTCTATCCTGCCAGAAGCTATCCCAATCTGGAGGGGGCTCACCACTCACCATCAGAGCTTCCTGCCTCTAGGAATCAGTGTCATGGTATAATCACTAAACCGTGTATAGAAACAAATCATAATTGACCAAGATACTCAGGGAACGGTTTGCGTTGCGGAAACTTAATTTAGTATCTTCACTCATTCAGTAAATGTGTACTAAATGCCGGTTATGTACCAGCTATGTTATAAGTAATATAGGGATTCTCTGTTTTTAGAGCGAGAAGGTGTCTGCCCTTATGGAGAGCATATTCTTGGGGCTAGGGCAGACAAAAGAAATACAGATATATAAAATATCTGGAATATCAGATAGTGATAAGAGCTATAGAGAAGAACAGAGTGGATCAGATGGGGGACTGGGGGAAAGGAAGGAATGCCAGGTGGTAAGGTGGGAGTCAGGGAGAATAGAGAAAGGGGGTGTTATCTTAAATAGGATTTCATATACGGCCTCATTGATAGCATGATAATCACACAGAAACCTGAAAGAAGCAATTCATATTGGATCTTCCATTTGAAAAATGGAAGTCCATGTGTTATGGAGATGAGGTATTATTAATATAATACTAATCTACAATCTCTACCAATTTATTGGAGTCTTTATGCAGGCCATTATCTCTCTCAGGTCCTCAGTCTCTCCATTTGCATATTAAGAGTTTGGACTAGATAGCATCTAAGAACTCTTCTGGTTTTTGCAATTTCTGGCTTAAGAACATCGAGAAGGGGAAGAAAATTCCATGTGCTACCAGTTAGATCATACATTCATTCAACAAACATTAATTGAAAGCCCAATGTGTACCAGTCTTTTTGGAAAAAGGAAAGATGACAAGGTTAAGAAGATGATTCTATCTTCAAGGAGTTTGCAGAGGAATGAGGAGGATAGGCAAGACTTCTCCCTGTGACTCGGAGGCTTTGCCTGCTTTTCTTTGCTGCTGGCTGAGCAGTGAGGGCTCCCTGCCCTCCACACCTCCCAGTCACATTGTACACTCATCCAGGAAAGGCCCAGAGCCCAAGACCATCAATCACATGTGGCTGTCTAAAGAGGGCCGGGCATCACGGCATCCCCAGGGTCCAGCCTCTCCCTTCAGGAGAAATGTGCCCTAGATGGGGGAGCTGTCTCCATGGACCATGATGATGATGGATGGACCAAGGAAAGCATTTTTCATCTCCAAGTGGTACACGTGTGCATTCTCACTCCAGGGCCAGGTTCTGACTGGGATCCTGCTGTTCTCTGTTTTTGTAGCTGTTGTCACCTTTTCCCCTTTACTGACAAATGGACCCATTTTGCAGCCTGAGTGACTCATGACTGTTTGAGGAAGTCTACATTAACTCCTTGTGGCAGAAAAGGCAAATGAAGACAATTATTTCCAACTTGCCGTCTTCAACCTCCATCTTTATCTTAACACACCCCTGCTGAAAAGCCTCCAATGGTTCTGTCTTGTCCGTGGGATATTGTCCAAGGTCCGTTTCCATCTGGCTCAGACAATTCCAACCTTCATTCCCACTACTAAACTATGCAGGCAGAACTCTCACTCGAACATGCCATGGATTTTCCCACATCCACACCATACCCGCATGATTGATTCCTACCAACTCCTTGCCCAACTGTGTGGCCACTGCAAAGCTGTCCCTGATTGCTCTGGGCCACTGAGATCTCTTGTTCTTTGCATGGTCATTTAGCACAAAGCTTGGGGTGCTGAGAGCTTTTGTTCACAGATGAAAGCCTGAAGTTCCTTGTCACTTCTGGGCCGAGGCACCTTGTCCTATCCACTCCCTCTTCCCCAACAGCACCAGGCCCAGTGCCCAGCACATGGAAGCTGTTGCACAAAATCAAGTTAGCTGATTGATTCTTTCAGTGGCCCTCTGTAATGTGCTGTGATTCCGTCAGCACGTGGGCAGGCAACCAAGTTTCAGAGCTTGCGCCTTGATTGGCTTAAGATGAGGTTTAGGGTTTACCAGTCCCGGAAACACAGACACAGCTTTGCCTGGACCCCTACACCAATGTTGACCAACGAGTCGGTGAGTCGGGCATTTCCGATTCAGAGAAAGCAACTTTCTGAACCAAAATAATTCTAATTACTGGCTTGGTTACCAATTCAAATTTGTCTGCATAGATTTTTCTTAAATAATAGATGGGTCTCTGTCTTCTCTGGGACCCTGCAAGCTTTATGAAAAATGCATTTTCACCCAAACAATGAAGGGGTTTTGAAGTAAAAGAATCTTTGATACAAACTCTAGGGTCCATCAGAATCACCTAGACGGCTTGTCGCAGCACACGGGGTGGGTCTGGCCCCCACAGTTCCCGACTCAGTAGGCTTGAGGTAAGTTCTAAGGATCTGATACAGATATCCCTGGTCACATTCTTGAGTCCTCAACCCCATCCTCACACTTTTTCTTTTTGTTTACTCTTTCCAACACTTGGTCTACATAATGTCATCTTTTTATATAGATATTATCTTATCTTATATAAAATTTTTGCATTTCAATGACTTTTCTCAATTATAAAGGGTCTATCTCCTGTGCATGATATATGGTTAGAGGTTAGCTAACTCAAAGATAAAATTTCACCAAATAAAATAAACTCTTGGAATTTGGGATGAAACATGACCCTAAAAACCCGGGTAAGAATGACTTCACCCTTGTACAAGAAGAGAAGGTTATTAAGCGAACATTCAGTCCAAAGTGATTCTATCAGGAAGTGAATTTGACTAATTAATGTGACTCATTAAATTGATTCAGGGTCAACTTCTTATCTGTTTTGGCCATTTCTCGATCTCCAGCTCCTGGAACAGAGGCTGGCACTAGAAGTGACTGTCAGTCATTGAATATTTGTGGGATGAATAAATGAATTTAAAAATAAACATCTTCATATACTCTGGATAATTTAGAGGTCTCTAGAATGGGCATAAATGCAGGCAATTGGTGGGGGTGGTGTAGGACTTAAATATTTTGCCTCAAAATGAGCCATTTATGAAAGAATAATCACGAACGAGCTACAACTGGTTTTCTGGCACTGCAATGGATTTCTACTTGCATGTATAAATCTGTGTGTACATGGGAGATATACACCCAACTATTTCCTTTGAATAGTTGTGCAAAGCATCCTGCAGTGGGGTGCTCTGTGTAGTACATGGGTCCCACTCAAATGCTATTACAAAGTGTTTTCTATTTTAACTTAGAATCCCTTCTGGGCATACATCAGTTCAGAACAAAATGGAATGCAACACGGGAAAGGTTGTAAGGGACCCTGCTTCCTACTGTGTATTACGTGAAACACCAAAGCCTTTTCTTTAATGTCTTTCCAATTAAAGCAAATAAGCTTAACAATATTGTTGGCTTATGCCAGTGCCCCTTTACCAAAACAAAATCGAGCCTCTATGCATGTGGTTTGTAACATTTAATCAATAAACTGGAATGATTTGAGGGCCTGGCTGTCCTAATAAGGGGATTGTGAAAACACAGGGCAGTAAATTAGATTTAAGAAATTTTCTAAAATGAGGGAAAATTGCATTATAAAAGTGACATTAACATTCCAGAGACCCGAAACCTCAGGACTGCAGAGCCCCTGAGCCAAGTGGGGATCAGTGTGGAACCTAACTCTCAGATCGCTCTTGGGGCGTGGAAGGTACACTGTGTCAGGAATAGTGGCTTCATCCCGAAGCTGCAGGAGACCTTTCCCTTCTCCACCACTGGGCAACTGCTTGGACTAACACCTTTGGCAGATTCTAAAAGCATTTCACCCCCTGCCATCACTGGCAAAGAGTGGCTGATCGCTGGTGGAATGTTTGCTCCAACACTCTTGTTAATAACCCAGCTGTAGAACTGTGGGCAGGGCAGCCTCTCGGCTGTGCTCATTACGGTATTTCATCCTACTTGCATAATTTCAGGCAGTGTTTCCTCCATACCTAAGTATTTTAAGCTCTATACAAACCAGAACTTTTATCTGTATTGAGGGGTTTAGAGGGTTCATTTCTCTTGCTCCATGGGACAAGAAAAATCATTATTTCCCCCCTTTGATTTCGAGATTTGATTTATGTAGGTTTACCTTTCGAGCTTCGGTTTCAATGGTGCGAACTCTCAGGTTTGTGTGTGTTTACTTGGCTTTCCCGGCCCAGCTTAATTTTTGATTTATAATCTGTAGGCTTCAGATGAAGAATGAATTTTGATTTAAGGTAACACATTCTATATGGCTTATATTTTCCATTCAGAGTCAACTACTAGTTGGTTTTAGTACAACTAAATTATGGCTCTCCCTAGAAGGCCCTTTTGGATTGAAAACCGAATAGTCTCCATTTAACGACATGAAATAAAGTTTCCTCTCCCCAAGCCTGGATGACATGAAGTGGGTTCCCCAGAGAAGAGCACCCAGACTTCCCCCTAGGCCAGCTGATTGTCAGTGGGTGCTAGAGACATCTAGCTCTTCTTGAGATCATAGATTTGTTTCTTCAATGTCACATCACAAGATAAACATACTCTCATCCTCAAGCTTCCAGATCTTTCAATGTATTGATGAATACCCAATGTTCTGAATCATTCAAAGAAACAAGTAAAAAAAGAAAAAAAAAGCACCACATTCTAGTCTTAGTGTACATGTAATTTAGTGTATTCTTCTTTTTGGGTCTTTGGAGCCTATTCTCTTAAAGTAGGACAGCTCTCAATATGCAACTAATGGAAGTGATCTGTTCTCCAACCACACTGGGATAACAGAAAATGGTTTTCAAAATGTTAAAACAAATGCATCAACTGAATGAAGGGTGCACGGGACCTCTCTGTACTAACTCTTGCAACTGCAGACAAACCTATACTTATTTCAAAATAAAAAACAGTTTAAATAAAAAGTGCACTTCTTTCAAATCAACTGTCCATTGGGTAAAAATGAACATAAAGCCAATAGCATCCTGATGGAAGGTGGTTTCCTAGTTACCAACAATGGGGTAAATGGTCTCTATCTCCTCATCCTTAAAAAAAATACAGTGATTGAACCTCAGAATGAGATCATCCAACTTGAATATACTCCTGGTGGATTAAAAAAAAAATAAGTATGAGGTTTGAGAAACCGTGAAAGGCATTTTACAAATCCTATCTCATCCTCATAAAAGATATCAGACAGTAAAGATCTTAATGAATTAATATGGCAATAAGAGTTGGCAAAGGTGTGCACCTCCCAAGTGAGTATACAGAGGAGGTGGGGAGGATGGTAACAGCTGGGGGGAGCGAGGCTAAGGGGGGAAAAAGAACAGAGAAAGATTTGCTAAGATTCATCAGGTGTTCCAACATCCCTTAGGGATATTTTTTACCAAAATAATAATAACAATAATAATAATTAACAAGGAAGTGTTCATTCTAACCCAATTTCCTTCTTTTTCTCCCCTCTCACCCCCCCCACCCACCCAGTGACCTTGCCTCCTCCTCAGCAGTTGTCTCCCATGGGCAACCAGCCTCAAAAGGAAAACCTTAGAAGGAAACACTACTTAATAGGATTGAGGAACTCATTTGTTGACACTCTCACATGCACAGGAGCACAGATTTTGGACAAAATCTTCATTTATGAGACTCCAAAATTCATTATAGAGAATTGAGATCAAACACTGAAAGCAACAAGCGTGTTTCTGTCATGTGATGGCATTAAAATGTCTTCCTTGTACTTCCTTCTGCTTTCCGGTCCAGCAGACTTGAGTTTCTAAACCTTGGCAATACCAACATATTTTCCTTGTTGGGCGCCGTGCACTGTGGGATGTGTAGCCGCATCCCTGGCCTCGCCCCACTAGAGAGTAGCAATATTTCCCACGTGACCATCAAAATGTCCCTAGATATTGCCAATGTCCTCTGGGGAGGGGGAACCACCCCCTACCCCGGTGAGAATTTCCATGGTAGAGGAAACACTGCAGGACCAAGCATACCATGGAACCTCAGCTCCCTGGAATCTTGGCTTCTGGCACCGGTCTGTGGCAAAGCTACCTGAGAGCACTGCAGATCAGAAGGAGAATTTCCTTCTAGCAGAACTGGGCCTGATGTCAGCTGGGGGTGGACTGGCTCGCTGCACTGGTAGTGGAGATTTGGAACAATAAATCAGTCATTCATTAGCATGGAGACTCTTGCTTCTGGGTCCTGGGATACATTCTTAATTTTAAAATACAGGGCCACCTGGGTGGCTTAGTCAGTGACGTGTCTGCCTTTGGTTCGGGTCATGATCCCAGGGTCCTGGGATGGAGCCCCACATCCCGCATCGGTGGGGGAGTTTTCTTCTCCTTTTGCCCCTCCTCACTGCTCCTGCTCTCTATCTTTCTCACTTTGTGCTCTCTCTCAACTAAATAAATCAAATCATTAAAAAAAAAATACAATGGAATATTACATTTATAAGAGCATCTAGGCTTGAAGCATCGCGCTTGCTATACTACAGGTTATTTTAAGACAATAAATTCCTTATTGGCTACACTCAATAGGCATAATTAATATGCAGTGTGGGTTCACTAATACTATTATTTTGATTATTATTATTATTTTAGTTTTCCTTTAAAAAAAGGAGTTATCCCCGTATCACCTAAAATGAATATTAGACATCACACATGCCTGATCCACTTAAAGTTACTTAAGACAGAAAGTACTTAATAAGTACCTTCTAAATGTATATCATTTTTCTTTTTTCTTTTGCATGTTCTTGAGCTGATGTTTCCTCACTCTGAGACTCCAGGCAGACAGTCCCAACCCTGTGTCTACATCATACCCCATGGGTATCGTGCCCCACACGTACTGGCACGAGGCTACAGAAGCCACGCTCTACCTTAACCCAGCTGCCTCCTGGAAGGGGAAGGAAGGAAAGGAGATATCAGAAAGCTAAGGATTTATGTGGATTGTCTACTAGAGATAGAATTATCTAAACAGACAGTTTCCGTTTGGGGGATGGACTGAATTACCAGACAGGAGCATGTAAGTGAGGTCAAAGTAGTTATTGAGGAATAATAAAATAATGAAAATAAACTGTGTTTACAAATTCAATTATAATTATGAATATATTTCTGCTTATGATGATTAAGGCACTATCCCCTTCTATATATATTTTTTTAAATGGTTTATCCAGGTACCTGGGACTAGTTAAGGCTTACTGTGGACCCTCGGGGGTCCTGTGATATGGTGGTCTCCGTATCATTTATGTTATTACACTATTTAACGACTTGATTTAGTTTAATAATTATTTTTATGCTGACCTCCTATTTAATTCCTGGGATGCTAGTTTTCCATTCACAGAAGAGATATACATTTTCCTTTAGAACAGATTTAAGGGTTTTAAGAAACGATCCAATTTTAAAACATTAAACAAAGAATGATACAGGTGCGCAGCAAACATGGTACGATCATGACATCGGTATCAGAATGTCTGCAGCTGGAGAAGCAATGCTCTCACAAAAACAAGAAGGCCCTTCTCCACGAGTGGCCTGAGGAACGAACACACATTTCATAACCCTTTCTATCACCAGAAACATCACCATGAGGTTGGGCACAATAAAAGAAGGCTGGTTGGTTAAGAAAGTAGCAAACAGAATGAAGGAAACTCACTTCTTGGGCCCTTACTAGAGGCTGGGGGCTCTGTGTTTATCGTTCTGATTTAATACTCACAGCTGCTCCCTGTTTTAAATACATAAGCCAGAAGTTCAAGACTTCAGAAATAGACTCGAGTTAAATAGAAGAGCTAAACAGAAGCTAAATAAAGACCTCGAATCTGCCCTATTCCCTAAGAACTGAGACAGGACTAAGTCGGAGTCTGAAGTTTGTCACAGAGATTCATTTTATAAAGCTGTCCAAAAGGTTGTAATTGGGCCAGAGGCTTGCCTCCTTTGAGATTTCCAGAACAGCAGCTGGATAGTACTGCCCCGCGAGCTGGGGAGGAAGAAGAGATTCCCTGAGCCAGTGAATAAAAGACCTAGCTCCTGAGGGCCAACCAGGGATCCATGACTCTCACAGCAAGACCTAAAGGCAGACGATAGTCAACTGCTGTAGTCAGTCTGAGGCTGAACTGGAGAGCTACCACGGCAAGAGTCAGCAACCGAGTCCTTCATTTTATACTGCATCGACATCTTTCCATTCGGATTTCTTGCCATAATCCACGAGTGCAGTTACTGACCCCGTAGGTTGTTCCATGAGCAAATACTTCCCTCTATTGGCACTTGCTAGTCATTGCATGTATCTGTTCTCGGACTCACCACTGACCAACCCTAAAGAGACCACAGGGACCCAAAAAATTCTCCCCCACCTGCCCATCCCAGTAGCTCTTCCGTTTTGTTTTGTTTTGTTTTGTTTAGATTTTATTTATTTATTTGACAGAGAGATCACAAGTAGGCAAAGAGGCAGGCAGAAAGAGAGAGAGAGAGAGAGAGAAGGAAACAGGATCCCTGCCAAGCAGAGAGCTGGATGTGGGTCTTGATCCCAGGACCCTGAGATCATGACCTGAGCCGAAGGCAGAGGCTTTAACCCACTGAGCCACCCAGGCTCCCTCAGTAGCTCTTCCATTTGAGTGGGGCAAATTCCTTAACTCTCAGAGGTTTATGTTTACTCATTTAAACATAGAGCTGCTGTAAAGATTAAATCAGAATAAAAAAAAAGCCAGAGAAAATAGGCTTTGTGATTTTAACCTTTAGCATCGATTTGTATTTGCATATTATCTTTCTTGGTTAATGCTTTGTATGCTTTTTAAAAGAATGTATATTTCACGATTGTTGATACACTGCCTTATGGGTAACAATAAAGACAAGTGTTGGAGAGTGTTCATCATGTCATCTGGAACTTTAGGATTTTCTGTCTACTTGTTCCATTAACAGGTGTCACCTCCAACACTTCCCAGCCCTGGGTGAAGTCATTTGTTCAGCTTACAGCAACCTGGTATCGTGGAGTTAGCCCCTGTGTGCTCATGGCTTAGGATCTAGCAAAAGATCAAAGGGAACCCCTAAGCAGATTTCTGGGTCTCTTTCTTTGCCTCCTCCTTTCCTGTTCTCTGCCCTCACACTTCCACCCCCTCAGCCTCCCAGACCTCCGTAGTCTGTCTCTTAGTCTCAGGACACTGCTGGGCTCTGCTCCGGTAGTGCTGACCTGATCTATTTCATTTCCCTCACTGGTCCCAGCACTGTTCTGCCATTCGGTTAATGTGTGAAAACACTGGCTTCATAGAGTTAGTCCAGTGGTCCGATTGCTTGGGGTGGGAGCAAGTCTGCAAATCAGAGCCTGAAGCTGAGTCCTCAGCTGCCTGTTAATATCGCTGTACCAGATTTACTAGGTTGTTATGTATCTTGAAATACAAGATATCTTGCTTTTTAATTTAAACTTAGTCTGTCCTTTTATGTTAGTTTAAAAAAACAGCATAGAGTAAAAATTTTAAAAATACAGGCTGAAAGTCTTCCTGGGACAATGAGTTTTGTAATCAGATGTATAGATCACCTTGCTTTATGTTGTTTTTGGTTTTTCTGCTTTGTTTGGAAGTAGGATTTTCCTCTCTACTTTTGCTTTCCTTTGTATTGATCGAATTTCTCTTTTATTTTCCCTTTTTAATCACTACATTTTCTCTTCCCTCCATCAACTTGCTAGCTATATTTTTGTAGCTATTTTTAGATAATTTAATTTGCATACTTAACTCTTAATTAATTGGTTTGCCCTCCTCCTGAGAAAAAAACAGTTTACCAATTCTTTAGATGGGTCTAATATTCTGGTCTGATGGATCCATTGTATTTTAAACTTCAATTATATTTTTATTTCTAGATGTCCTTTTTTTAAAATTATTTTTCAAGTTTGATATAATACTCTTATTCCTTGTTCATATTTTCTAGTAGCCCTTTCATTTCCTAAAACATAGAAAGCATACTTACTTTACATTATATGACTGATATCTCAGTATAGTTTCAAAATCGCCCTATCTGAAATTCTGATTTGAAAAATTTCTGAAAATGTAATTTTCTCTTTAGCAAGAGGCTGGACAATAGTCAGTCACAAGCAAAATCTAAACTGGATTACCATGAGACTATTTAGAGTTTTTGTTTTTACCATTTCGTACATTTTGCTCTGAAATATTTGATTATGTAATGGTGTCATAAATCCCATTCAGGTTGCATGAAATCTACCATGAATGGATTCTATCATAATCATGAGTAACCAAAAAATTCTGAGTTCTAGACCATATCTACTTCCAAAGTTTTCATTAAACAATTGTAGACCAGTTGGACTTTTGTGGAAACAGCTCCACTATCTGTTCCTGGCGTTGGCTCTTGGTCCTGAAACATTCTTTTGACTGTGAGTTCACATTCATTACGACTTCATCTTTGGGAATTCTTCAAATTTGTGTTGAAATTCTGTTCCTCCAGAGAGAATTTGTTTCTTTCAGTTCCCTGGAAGTACTATCCATGAAGGACCACTTTGATTTAAGTTCTCTGCTTATAAGCTGGTTTATGATTACAATTCCTTAAGCGATTTTTTTTCCCTTGAATGCAAACACTTAAATAGGTGTGTTTTCTTGTTGTCTCTTTCTGTGGGGGAGGTTTGTTTTTGTTCAGTGATCCTTAATCTATCCTCCAATTGACTTTGGATTTATTGCCTATCTCCTGAGCCTCATGCAGCCATCTCAGCTAAGATCAGCCTTCTCCCATCTCACTCTTTTTTAGGGTTTTAAGGAATCCTTACTTTCTTGCAAAGTCAACAACGGCTTAGAAGATGTAAGTTTTTATTTTTAGAATATTTAATAAAGTTTTAAAGATATTTTTCTTGGGAGGGTTTGCTGCTGTTACTGTTGTTTATTTAGTATGTAGTATGAGCTCGCATGGCTCTTTTTCCTCCTTCTGCTCTATCAGTCTTATTGGTGGGTTTTCATTCCCGTGTTTGTAAGATGGCTGCTTACCGCTAAGAATCCTCGCAACCTTGCAGGTAGAAAGACGTGGAAAGAACAATGGGAAGGAAAAAGCATATGCTATTTTATCTCTTTGTTTTCATCAGGAAAGTAACCACCTTTACTGGCAGTCTTCTTCTTTTCTTTTTTTTATGTTATGTTAGTCCCCATACAGCACATAATTGGCTGTTGATGTAGCGCTCCGTGATGCATTGTTTGTGTATAACACCCAGTGCTCCCTGCAATACTGGGAAACTTCCATGGACCGTCGATGAGCAACATGGTCACCTTTGGTGCAAGGAAATGGAGAAATGAGCTGGACATATTGCATTATGAATATGGATGAATATGGGAGCTGTTATTAAGAAAAAAATGGAAGAATAGATATGTAGTAGGAGCCTAGAAGTACCGTCTACAGCCTGGAATCATTGGAATAATAACAATATAGACACATGTTTTTTCTTACTCTGGGCCATATACAATGACAAATTAGAGATGATACAGAAAATACGGAAAGACCAGCGTTTCTTAACCTTAGCGCTATTGACATTTTCAACCAGATGATTTTTTCTCAGTTCTGTGCATTGTAAGGTGTTTAGCAGCATTCCTCGTGTCTGCCCCAAGATACCCGTGGTGCCCCGGGATCAGTAGAGAGTATAGCAACCAAATATGTCTCCAGACATTGCCAAGTAACCCCTTGAGGGGAAAAAAATCATCTCCAGCTGAGAACTACTGACATTGATGTTGACACAGATGTAGATGAATATAGACATATTAATATGCAAATAGACCCACACACAGAGAAAGATCGATATGGATGTGTACACACATAGTGGGATTTATTTATTGGTCATCCCTGACACTGAGATTATAAGCTTTTGGGGTACCAGCTTGATGTGGGTCTCTTATTTAATTTGCATTGAGACTGGAGGAGGAAGGTACTATTTTTATTGCCCATTTACAAAGATGGGTAAAGTGAAGGTCTCAGAGGTGAAGTGCTGCCCTCACAGTTGGCCAGCCACAGGACTGGGACATGGGCAATCCCCAAGACTAATTTTGACTTTATGTAATCTTAGCAACCTTACTGCTTATTGTTTGCCTGCACAATAGTTATCTTTAAGTCTGGGGTCTTCCTGTTTCAGGTACTCATTCTGTGATATTCTGTCTCTTGCCCTTTATGTTGTTATACCTTCTGGTTGGCTTCCCCTTCTCTCAAGGATGTCCTTGTGCAAAGATCTCCGTTTCCCCAGGCTGAGTTCAGATAACATCAAATCTATGTAAAGAATATTCAAACTTCGTATTGGAAGCTGGGCCTCCTCCAACTACAAATGACATAATTCTAAAATTCCATCATCCCCCATGCAGGCAATCCTGGGTGAGCTGACACCCTCTTACACGACCCAGATCCTCTCTTCAGGGACAAGATACTTTGGTCTCAGCAACTGGAAATAACGGGCTTTTGTTGTTGCTGTTGTTGTTAACTTATGATCGTAACCAGGAATGAATTGTCCTTGGCTGGAGGAAGCTGCCTTATCCAAGCTTGTGTTCCTCCCGGGGGGTGGCCCATGGGCAATGGTCAGCACAGGATTACAGGGCCCAGTCCCCATGTCTCTATTTGGAACATTCTAAAATGAGATCCTAGCTTCCGTTGTATTGGCTGCGATCCCAGTTGTAATGATTCGCACAATTGGTCACCTTCTCTTTCTGCCCAGTTCTGCCTATCTCCCTTCTTTGTAGATGTACTTCCTGTAAGTAATCAGCAATGAACCTGCTTCATCCAACTTTTTGTCTCCAAGTGGTTTCTGGGTAATAAATCAAGCTAGTTGGGGTGGGAGGTGGATCTAAGTGGGCCAAGGAGAAATGGGTAGGGCACTGACAGGTTTTGCTCTAAACTATTGATGAATATATCAGTATAACATTTTTAAAATGGCATGGCACTTTCCAGTAAGGGATATTCTCTTCTATTAAGTAAAAGGCCTTATCTAACACCCATGAATTCCCTGGAAGTTTGCAGAAATTCCTTCTCATTCTATAGTGAGAATGTTCAAAATTATATAGGCCAATGTCCAAAACCAGAGCCAATCTCCTCCTCCTGTCTCTTCCTTCTAGGCCTTTCTGTGGGGTTTCAGGACCTGGCGGCCTTCTACAATCTTCCTAGGTAAGGGATTGCCCCAATCCAACAGTAGAGGGCAGCAAAGCCCACATTCTGATCCCAGAGACACTGGGCTTTCCCACAATCTCAGGGCACTTAATTTCAGAGAACTTTTTTGCTGAAGACTGAAATCAACTAAGTTATCAGTCTGGGGAGAAGATTTGAAATAATTAGCAAAAGCAAAATCTATAAATATTGAGAAAAATGAATCCTGGGATAAACCCCAAAGCACAAGGGAAGATCAAACCCAAGACGTACATTTCAGCTCTGCCCCTACAGAGCCTTAGTTTTTGGAAATCTTGGAGCCAAGGAGTTAAATGCTGACACTTGAGGCGAGGCTGTCACTTCATGTCAGTTACCTTCCTGTGTAGTTTATTTTTGAGCCTCTTCCACTAAATGGCCAAATGTCACTAGGAAGGAAAGAAGATAGATAGCAGTCCTGACTTCAAATGGCCCCCAAGGCCTCTAGCAACAGTTGGTACCCACAGTCTAAAACTCACTAGCTTAGGTACCATGCACTGAATGTGTAATGATCTTAGAGGAGAAATTAGAAGCATACATCAATGCCTTTGGGCCCAGTGGTGACCAACTACATCTGCATCAGGTCAATCCCTGAAAACAAAAGTATGATTTCAGAATATGCGCTAGAACAGGTACAATCAAGAAGCAATAGCATATGAAACTTTCTGTTCCAAGAAAAATTTAAAAAAAAAAAGCAAATAAGGAGAATCACAAGCATCAAAGCTAAAAGGCTGCTTAAGATCATCTTATCCAAACTCTCTAATTTTGCAAATGAGGTAACAGAGTCTCAGTGAATAAAAAGGTGAATCAGAGAATCTAGAAAGGAGCACTGTTGGGTTGGATTCCCACGCAAGTAAGTTTGGTTCATTTATTTTCACTGCTATAATCTTATTCTCTTACTCACATAAATCGTAATTGATTAATGCATTTGGTTTGCTTTCAGTGTTTTACTATTACAAGCAGGCGTTTTGTCTGGCATTAGGCATATTTGCGGGCACTGCCATGGCATTTTCTCTAGGGCAATAACCTAGAAAAGAAGAGGTACATTGTAGGGTGCACACATTTGTAAGTTTTCTAGATAATGCCGTCCTTTTTCCCAGTGTGGTAAAAACAATTTGCATTCCAACAAGCACTCAGCTGGCATTCGCATGGTTCCGCATCCCTGCAGACACTGGGATTCATGTAACTTCATACTTGGTGTCAGTCTGGTTGGTGTTGTATCTGGTTCATTATGGCTTTAGTTTGGACTTCCTTGGTTATTAAACAGATTGAACATATAGTTTAAAGACAAAAAGTGTTTCCTTCTCTATGAAAGACTTAGTCCGGCCCTTTCCCCATTTTTTTGTTTTTACTCTTATTGATTTGTAGTAGTTCATTATATATTGTGGATATTTTCCCCAAGACTACTACATTCATTGCAAACAGTTCCTGGTGTATTTTGCCATGTATTGTCCATTTAACTAGGATGCCTTTTTAAAAGTGGAGAACTCTTAATTTTATGGTAATAAGATCAATATTTTCCTATATTTTTTGTGCTTTTTATGTCTTATTTAAGAAATTCTTCCCCATCCTGATGAGAGAGATTCTTTTTGGGGGGGGGGTAAGGGGAGCAAAGAGAGAGGGAAAGAGAGAATCTTAAGCAGGCCATGCCCATCATGGAGCTGGGCACAGGGCTCAATCTTATGACCCTGAGCCAAAATCAAGACTCAGATGCTTAACCAAATGAGCCACCTACATACCCCCTAATGGGACATTCTTTATGTTGACTTCACAATTTTAATCTTTTGCTTTTCACACTTAATACCTAATCCCATCTACACTTGGCTCTTTGGTGGGATGTGAGTAGAGTTGTATTTACATTTTTTCCATATTGATACCCAGTTATTTCAAAACCAATAAATGTATCCCTTCCCCAGAAGTCTTGTAGCTACCTCTATTATGTATGAAGTTTCTACATATGCCATTCCCTTTGTTTTCATTCAGTCCCATTACTTGATTTGTCTATCCTTTGAACCAATACCATTGATCTATTCATCCCGACATCAGTCACAGCCACTATAGCCTTTTAAGAATCACTGATAATCTGATAGGGTCAGTTCTTCCATTTTATATTTCCTCAGAATCCTTTACCTGCTCTTGGCCCTTTACTCTTTCATTTAAAATTTAGAATTTCCTTTTCAAAACCTCCTGTAATTTTGATTAGATTTGCATTGAATCTAATGATCAATTTGGGGAGAGTTAATATTTTTATATCATATTAAATCTTCCTATTGGTGTACATGAAATGTCACCCAACTAATTTAGGATTTTAACAATTGTCTTTTAAAAGTGTTTTCTAATTTTTCCATACATGTTTACATAGATTTGGTTAGGTTTAGTCCTGGGAACACTATATTTTTCTATTTCTCCTGCAAATGGAATGACTTCATGCAATCATATTTTTGAAAGTGTGGGCTGGTATATAAAATACAATTGACTTGTTTATTAATATTATAATATATACAGAATTATTAATATAAATCCTTTATTTTAACAATTTTTTGAAAATTTATTTATTTCTTTGAAAGAGAGAGCACAAGCACACAGGTAGGGGGGAGGGTGGGAGGGAGAAGGACAAGCAGATTCCCTGCTGAGTGGGCATCCCCACCTGGGGCTCCATCTCAGGACTCTGAGATCATGACCTGAGCCAAAAGCAGATACTTAACCAACTAACACTCAGGTGTCCCTAATTTTAACAATTTTCTTATAATTACATTTGGGTTCTCTGTGGAAACAACTGTGTTATTTAGAAATAATGATAGTTAAATTTCTTATACCAAATCTCATATTTTTCCTACATTAGTTTGATTATATTATGGTTTATTTTTCTTATATTAGATTGTTGGCTAAGATGACCTATAAATGGGTTAACAGAAGAGTTGACATTTAGCATCCTTATCTTTCCCTTTATCTTTGGGAAAATGCTTTTATTTTTTATTTTTTATTTGTTTAAGATTTTATTTATTTGACAGAGAGAAACACAGCCAGAGAGGGAACATAAGCAGGGGGAGTGACAGAGGGAGAAGCAGGCCTCCCACTGAGCAGGGAGCCCGATGTGGGACTCGATCTCGGGTCTCCGGGATCATGACCTGAGCCGAAGGCAGTCGCTTAACCAACTGAGCCACCCAGGCGCCCCGGGAAAATGCTTTTAAATTTTATTATTGAGCATAATGTTTTCTGTAGAATTTTTTGGCAAGATACCATTCATCAAGTTAAAAAAAGATGTATTTTTAATTTGTTAAGATTCACTAATAATAATAAAATGTTTTGGGGTGCTTCAATGGCTCAGTCAATTGGGCATCTGACTCTTGGTTTCAGCTCAGGTCATGAAGTCATAGGTCATAAAATTGAGTCCTGTGGGGCTCCATGCTCAGCAGAGTCTGCTTGGGAGTCTCTCCCTCTGCCTCTCCCCTACTCTCTCTCTCTCTCTCTCAAACAAAATAAATAAATCTTTAAAAAAATAATAATAATAGAATGTTTAATGTCATTGAATATTCTTTTAATATTTAGGAAAATCATTCCATAGGTTTCTCTGTCAGTCTCTCTTTTTTTTTTTATTGTTACTTAATTTTTTTTTCCAGTGTTCCAAGATTCATTCCCCATTCCCCACACCCAGTGCTCCACGCTTTAGGTGTCCCCAGTACCCACCTCCAGGCTCTTCTATTCCTCTACCCCCCTCCCTCCAAGTCCCTCAGTTTGTTTCTCTGTCCAAAGTCTCTGTTGTTTCGTTTCCCTCCCTGGATTACCCTAGTTCCCATTTACTTTCCTTCTCTTATCGTATGGTATGATAGGCATGAAGCTATCTGTCTTAATCCTCAGAACCTGTGACTATGTTAGTGTACATGATAAAAGACACTCTGCAGAAGTGATTAAGCCCAAAGATCTTAAAGTGGGGAGATAGATGACCCTGGATTGTATAGGTGGGACCATCCTAATCAGATGATCCTTAAAAATGGAGAAGGTCAAGAGTGGGTCAGAGAGATGTAGTGTCAGAAGGATTGGACCCACCATTCCTGGTTTGGGATTTGGAGAAAGGAAAACATGTACCAATGCAACTGCCTTCAGAAGCTGGGAACAGTTTACAGTCATCAAGAAAACAGAGCTGTCGGTAGGGCAATCACAGAGTACTGGATTCTGTCAGCAACCCCGATGAGCAAGGAGAGGAATTATCCTCTAGAGCCTCCAGGACAGAATACCTCCCAGGGAGGTCTGCCTCAGACTTCTGACTTTCAGGACAATGAACTCATGTTATTTTAATCCACTGAATTTGTGGTAACTTAATACAATCAGCAACAGAAGCAAATCACATTAATAGATTTTTTAATATTGAATCAAATTTATATACCATGCTTGGAATTTCAACTTACATAAGCACTGGTTAGTATTCAGCTAGAGACTCCAGAGGACCTCATTTAGATGTTATCTCTATACCTTCCTTTTCTCCAGTACTTTTTCCCCAAAACTCTATTCTTTTGTCACCTTCGCTCAGTGAGAACACATATCTCATTTGTGATCCCCTCCCTATATGACCATCCAGAAAATGTAATCCTCTGAAGAATTTTATTCCTGCACTGCCTATTTCTCATATCTAAAAGTAAGGGTATTTTCAGTTTTTATTGTTTATGCCTGAAAAGTCAACCCTTCCCCGTTATGGAATTATTGCATTGCCCTATGTTCCCTTTATAGATGTATATTTGCTTTAGAATTATTCACAGACCACAGGCTGGTGTATTTCTGTTTCATTATCTCTGAATGAGGCATTTATCACCCAGGCTGTTTTTGTCCCCAAAATAGCATAAGACATATATTCTTGACTTGTTTCCTTCTTTACATGTCACTAGTCTCCTCCCCTAGATATATTAGGTGAAAAGTTGGACATTGAATAAAAAGTTTACTTGAGGGTTGAGAACTGGTGTTTGGGGAATAGTCCAGCATGGAATTGTGTCTCTGAGTTTCTCTGTAAACGCAGGAACATCTTCATTGCCTTTAGGCATATGCTTGATCTTGGGGCGCCTGGGTGGCTCAATCATTGAGCATCTGCCTTCGGCCAAGGTCATGATCCTGGAATTCCGGGATCGAGCCCCACATCAGGTTCCCTGCTCAGAGGGAAACCTGCTTCTCCCTCTCTCACTCCCCCTGCTTGTGTTCGCTTTCTAGCTGTGTTTCTCTCTGTCAAATAAATAAATAAAATCTAAAAATAAAAAAAAAAGCGCATATGCTTTATCTTTCAAGGATGGGGCGCCTCTAGACCTGAATTGTCTCCTGTTTCTGTTTGGTGGATAGAAGTGCCATTTTTCTGAATTGGAACTGAACTGGTGAAAAGTCAGCAATGCCCAAATATCTCATCTGTCTTGTTTGAAAGCTGGATCAAGGAATACAATGGTCAAGTGTGGTCATGTAGTTTCTCTTCCTTCCATACCAGCTCTGCTAATTTACAGACTTCTTGGAGATATTAGTGGAGACCCTCAGAAATCCTTTTCCTTATGCCCACACTAATTTCAGCTCTGTTGTTAAGGAGTATTGGTCTTTGTTGACATCAGGTCAGCCACAATATAATAAAAATAAAATTGCACCTGCCAGAAAAATATCAGACATGATAGAGATTAGGGGACTGTTCCTAGTTGTAGCATGGTTGAGATTTTCTATTTCATTTCAGAGTGATGGATAATAGAGTTTTTTTTTTTATAAATGTGCAGTGACTTTTACTGAATTTATTGAACTAAAGCAAAGCTTTCCAAAATTCTCAAAAAAAAAAAAAAAAAAGCAAGTTCATGCTTGGGAGTGATGGGAGGAGATATCACTATAGCATCACTATAGCAAATGAGGATGTGGGCCCATCACTATAGCAAATGAGGATGTGGGCCACTTCTCTTCCCTCTCAAGGCTTGGTTCTGGGCTCTTCTGGGGTAACTTGTCTTTTACTATAATTAAGTCAATATGATTAGCCACCAGTAACCCTTTCAAGGTTCTAACTGTTATAACATGGGTGTTTCCAAAGAGACTGTAATGTGGAGGGAAAACGGTCTTTAAACAGACCCAAGATATTTAATTGAGATTCGTTGTGTACATTAAAATGCGAATGTTTGTGATGTTTACTGTACAAAAGCGCACTTCTAGGTGATTCAATATTGAGCATTGCCCACTGAAGTATTCTCAACACAGTGCAAGTAATTCCTCTGGAATATGTTTTTCACCAAGATAGAAACATTTCTGATTAGGCATGGAGGGTAAAATGAAATCACGTGTTCAGTCACAGATCCATTCTTACAATTGATTCATTATGGAAAGTCAAAACAAAGAGAGACAATTTCTCTGAGTGATCTGAAAATTCATTCCTTTCCTGTTAACGTGAATAAGTTGTTAAAATATTCTCTTTCTACCTATAATTGCATAGAGTCCATAAATTAAAATCAGCATTTTTAAACCTAATCTTTTTATTTTTTTTTTTAGAGTAATTTAGAAATAGATGTGTGTACTTCACCTTAGTTGGAATTTGAAGCAAGTCTTGAACACAAAACAACAAAGTCTGGTACCACCGATCAGCTACTCTGGAGCCTTCCTGCTCTTTACTCTGCCTTCTGCCTGTACTCAGGAAATGCATCCTGAGAAAAGAGTCAAGGGAAGGGAGGGTGCTAATTCTCACTCACGTCTGAACCTATAGGTGTAAAGTGGATCTGAGGCTTTTACTGGCTTGGATGATCCCTGAGAAACTGGGCTTCTGGGAGAAGAGTTTAGTTATATTGTCTGTGTCTTCTGAATGTTGTGGTCCAAATTCAAGCTGGACCTTTTTTTAAAGACCTGAAATTGTAAGAACCACTTTACATATCTCAACTAAGTACCCCTTTTGAACAGGACAGATATAGCTCATACAATTTTTTGTCTTCAGTGCCTGGGACTGGATGGGGGACATTGTAGACCCTTCTTTTCTTGCCTATGAAATTCATCATTTGAATTTTGGTTATTCTGTCCTCCCTAAACTTCACTGTGCATATACAAAGATAAGCACTAAGGAGCACAGAACCCATTACTTATAAAAACAGAAAAAAGGAAAAGTCAAAGTTAAAATATGTTGCTTTAAGAGTAAATACCACCTTACCCCTATTAGAATGGCCAAAATTAACAGGACAGGAAACAACAAGTGTTGGAGAGGCTGCGGAGAAAGGGGAACTCTCTTACACTGTTGGTGGGAATGCAAGCTGGTGCAACTACTTTGGAAAACAGTGTGGAGATTCCTTAAAAAATTAAAAATAGAGCTACCCTATGAACCAGCAATTGCACTAATGGGTATTTACCCCAAAGATACAGATGTGGTGAAAAGAAGGGCCATACATACCCCAATGATCATAGCAGCAATGGCCACAATAGCCAAACTGGGAAGATCCAAGGTGCCCTTCAACAGATGAATGGATAAAGACGATATGGTCCATATATACAATAAAATATTATGCCTTCATCAGAAAAGATGACTACCCAACTTTTGTAGCAACATGGACGGGACTGGAGGAGATTATGCTGAGTGGAATAAGCCAAGCAGAGAAAGTAAATTATCATGTGGTTTCACTTACTTGTGGAGCATAAGGATTAACATGGGGGACATTAGGCAAAGTAAAAGAAAAGTGAATTGGGGTAAACTGGAGAGGGAGATGAAGCATGAGAGACTGTAGACTCTGAGAATCAAACTGAGGGTTTTAGAAGGGAGGGGGTGACGGGATAGGTGAGCCTGGTGGTGGGTATTAAAGAGGGCATGTATTTGCATGGAGCTTTGGGTGTGGTACATAAACAATTAATTTTGGAACACTGAAAAAATAAAATGAAATATAAAATAAAAATAAAAATTAAAAATTAAAAAATAAGAGTAGATTTTTCTAAGTCTGTGCATACCAAACAAAAATAGTCTGCCATAGAGGCAGATTGAGAAGACAGACAATATCCTCTTTTTTAAAAAAAAAAAGATATTTTATTTATTTATTTGACAGAGAGAGAGATCACAGATAGGCTTATAGGCAGACAGAGAAAGAGGGGGAAGCAGGCTCCTTGCTGAGCAGAGGGCCCAATGTGGGGCTCTGTCCCAGGACCCTGAGATCATGACCTGAGCTGAAGGCAGAGGCTTAACCCTCTGAGCCACCCAGGCACCCAGACAATATCCTCTTAGTAGAATTAATTTAGTTCTCAAATAGAATCAATACGTCACAGATCCTTAGCGCTAAAAAGGGTCTCACAGGCCATTTACCTCATGAGGATTATTAACTTATCAATGAGACATTAATCTGGGGCAGGCATCTTGCAAGAATCAGAGAAACATAGTGAATCAGAAAGGTTCCCTTCCATTCAGGGATCAGGGCAGTGCTATGAAAGTATCAAAGCATCGATTTAATCTATGTAGTATGCACCCTGACCAATGATGTGACCCAAAATTCTGTCTCATACCTCATACTGAATCTTTGGACTTGTCATTTACAGAGGAAAAATTAAAGAGGAGTTTCAGAGCTGTCTTAAACTTAAGCTGAAAGACTAGGCAGAGGAGTTTAACTCTCTCTTCCCGACCCCACTGAAATTAGAAAAGAACAAAGAGGGATAAACTAGTAGTGATCAAGCAAAGGGAGTGGAGGATAGAAATTCCATTACTAAATAGCTGTAAAACTTCTCTAAGAAAATTCTAGATAAGAGTGGGTTGAGGGATGAAATGGATGGAGACTGTAACAGCATGAACTATGGATGAGGGAGCCACCATGGAGGTCACAGCCAGTGTACCCAAAGACCCCAGAGAACTACTCAGTATAGAGTCAGCCTATATGTGGAGGCAGGGGTGACACATTGAGTAGAAGGAATAGTGAGAGAACATTCTATGGGACAACTGTCATGGGGCATTCCTCTCCCCTTCTCCGGCACCCTAAGAGCAGGGAGCCAGTACTTACCATCAGGAAATAGACCAGGTGGAGATTTCTAAAGAAATTAAGTGAAATGCTTTGGATAATTTAAGTTTTCTACTGTTACTGTGGGGACTCTAGACTTAAACTTTCTTCTCTGTGGTATTAGGGTAAAATGACGAGCAGAGCCTAGCCCCTTCCCACTCAGGAGTTAAGCCTGAGCTTAACTGAGCTCCTACCCTGAGATTCTAGCTGGGCTACAACCCCAGTGAATATCAGGCTAGCAGACTCACTGACTTCAGTGATTGAAAAAACAATCCCAGAGAAACAAAATCAATATGACAGCAGATTTCTTGTTGGAAATAATGTAAGCTAGAACACAGTTGAGCAATATCACTGAAATTCTGAGAAGATGACCTGAGAATTCTTTACCATGGGGAAAATATCTTTCAAAAATGGAGACAAAATAGTCTTTTCTAACACACAAAAACTGACAGAATTAATCACTAGCATATACTTACTACAGGAAACCTTAAAGAATGTCGTTTAAGTGGAAGAAAATTATATTACATGGACATATAGTTCTGCACAAAGGAGTGAAAAGCACCTGAATTGGCAACAAAATGGGTATATATGAATAATAATTTTCTTATTATTTCAGTATATGTAAGAGATAAAAGACCACTGAAAGATAAACTAATAACTGAATTTTTAGTCTATGCATAAGTGAAATGTATGATGTCAGTAACACAAGGATCATTAGGGAAGAAAAGCAGGTATACTGCTAGAAGTTTCTCACAACATCAGCGAGGAGGTCTAACAATACCTGAAGGTAATTATAAGTTCAAGGTGTGTAGAATTTACCCTAAAACAACCACTGACATAACAACAAAGTTATAGCTAATATCCAGCAAAGAAGGTAAAATAAAATCATAAAACATTCTCAATCCAAAAAAAGGCAGAAAGAGGCATACCTGAATGGCTCACTCAGTTGAGCATCTGCTTTCAGCTCAGGTTGTGATCCCGGGGTCCTGGGATCGAGCCTCCTTGGGGCTCCCTGCTCTGTGTGGAGCCTGCTTTTCCCTCTCCCTTTCCCTACTGCTCCCCTAGTTTGTGCTCGCTCGCTCTCTCTCTCTCTCTCTCTCTCTCTCTTTCATCTCTCTGTCAAATAAATCATTCGAATCTTTAAAAATAATTGAATTAAAATTAAAATAAAAAAAAACAAAGAACATGTGGGGCAAGAGAAAATTTTCAATGACTATATTCTCAAAGAAGAATGAAAATGACCATGAAGAAGAGTTTGTGATAGGGCTGATGGAGATGGTGGACAACAACCTTGAAGGGCAAGGTGCTCGGGTAAGGCACAGGACTAATGACTTGGAAGGAGAACTAAGGGTCTAAGAAAAATGTCAATCCTATTTCTGGGGCACTCGGGCCAAATCCAATCTAGGTGTTGAGTTGGCAGAGATCAGGGGACCTTCTGTTGTATCTTAATTGGGGTACAGGATTAGACGTACATTCTGGGAATAGGAAGCTCCTTATATCCTTAAACTAACAACAACAAATTCAAAAATGTTTTGATGAGTTCCAGGGAAGAATTCTCCAGTTATGAAGCCATCCGACCTTGAGCAGGATCATGGTGGCTGGACCAAAAGGAATAAGTCCATCAGAAGGACATTGTTGGGGCCACCTGGCTCCAGCCCCATACCCCACTGCAATCCCAGATATCACAGCTTGGCATGGAAGGATTTCCATGCCTGAAAGAAACAAATGCTTTATATGTCTTCCTCCTATTCTAGCCTTTATTCTGGAAACATGAGTTATCAGCTCTCCCCAGAAGTGGGGACAGGAGAGCAGCCATCACCAGCCTGTGCTGGAAGCTTGCCCTGAAGGCAGTGGCTGTCCCCACACCCTGGGAGGCAAACATGGCTTCCACGTGATCCTCCTGTTGCAAGGCGTGAGCCTTAGGGTAATAGTCTCTCATCCAGGTATTGTAGCACACAACACTGTGTGTCAGTGTTGTGGTGAGATGGACTCTTGATCCCCAGTTCTAGCCTACAACTGTAGGGTCCACATGAGGTCTAATGTTCCACAGGGGGCCTGCTTTCTTTTTGACCCCAATCTGTAGGTCCTTTGAAACCAGAAGTGGATTGCCAGACCTGGATGGGACTTTAGAGATCTAGTATATCTCCCTCACTTAATAAAGGGAATTGGAGGAGTGCCTGGGAGGCTCAGTCAGTCAAGTGTCCAACTCTTGATTTTGGCTCAAGTCATGGTCTTAGAGTGGTGAGATTGAGCCCCACAATGGGCTCCATGCTGACTGTGGAGCCTGCTTGGGATTCTCTCTCTCTCTCCCTTTCTCTCAGCCCCTTTACCACCACACTCACTTTCTGAAAAGAGAGAGAGAGACAGAGAGACAGAGAGAGAAAGGGAATAGGAGTCACAGAGGAGTAAGAGCCTTGCTAAATGTACCTACAGGTGGATACTTGACCAGAACAATTAAATCCTGACCTATGAACTAATGTTATGCCTACCGTCCCTGAATTTAAAAGACCATGTGATCATGAGCTGGGGAGTATGAACCTTATCCAGGGAGCCTCCCAAGAGGGGTGCTACCCCATGCAGAGGGCCTTCTTTCATACCCTCAGAGCTTGAAGTGCCTCTTGAGGTTACTTAGGATCTCTGTGGGTAGGGCTGTAGCGTGTCCCCAAATTTTAACTGCACCAGACACAGTTCTCACCAAAGCTGAAGCAGAAACACATTTCCTATTATTGGTCTCCCTAACCTTTTAGGACTCTAAACTGATAAATGTCACTGGCTGCGGGAGATGACTGACAGGCAGAGAGTACCAGACACTTGTCACAGGATGAATGACAGCTGAGGGCCCATGACCTTTTCCCAGCAAAATAAGGAGGGAAAGAATAAAAAAGTAGCTGGGAGCCTATCAGATTATTTGTGATTGGGAACAGGAAGGTCAGGACTTGGAGTTTGTGGACTTAGAAGAGGAGACAGCCCCAGGCAAGCAGATGGGCAGGGCACTGACGTTAAGGCAGTTAAGGGCACCGCAGAGGGCACGAGATGGGAAGGGACACATTTTCCCTTGAGTTCAGTGTCCAAGCAAAGTGACAACAGCATCAGTGGCACTGGTTTTCTTTTATGCTAGGGGTGATTTTTCACACACAAAAAAATGACTTAGAACTTAGGAATGTTGGGGCACCTGGGTGGCTCAGTTGGTTGAGTGACTGCCTTCGGCTCAGGTCATGATCCTGGAGACCCGGGATCGAGCCCCACATCGGGCTCCCTGCTCAGCGGGAAGCCTGCTTCTCCCTCTCAGTCCCTCTACTTGTGTTCCCTCTCCAGCTATGTTTCTCTCTGTCAAATAAATAAATAAAATATTTAAAAATATATTAAAAAAAAAAGAACTTAGGAATGTTGAGGCTTTAATCTGTCCCATCACTGTCTATTCAAGATACTAGCGCTAGGTTAGGGAGTATAAATGCATGAGACAAACCTACAGGTCTGTGCCCTCACAGAGTTTACTTAGGTAAGTGTGGTGTGTGTGTGTGCATGCACATATTTACACATCAGGTGTGCTTAGTACACACAGCAATGTGAGCTTAGTAAGTGCGCTGTTGTTGTGTCAGGGGACTATTCTGAAGATTTCTCTAAGGCAATACCACCTAGCATAATGGAAGGAGTTAGAGCTTTGAAATTCATGTGCTGGGCCTGCCATGCCCCGTTCACTTCCCTTGAAAAATTATTCGACTTTTCAGATCCCCCCACCCCTTCCAACTTCCCATTTGTCATCCTGTGGCAGGGACCATGCTGTGAAGGTACTGGATCTTCCTTGCATGGGAACATCCCACTCATTAGTCATGGAGTGAAGATTCTGTGGCCCTTAAGGTGTCCCTGAATCCAAGGAGATGAGAGAATGTGTGGGAGATGCTGGCATGGGTTTACCACAGTGCCTTGGAAAAAGAAGGAAAACACAACTGTCTCCTGGGACATACACTGTGAAGCAAACACAAAATGGGTCATGGAAGAGCCCCGTGAAGGACGTGGCCACTGAAAGCACCCACATTTCATCAGAAGGGTCTAGGAAACCCCCAGGGTATAAACAGGGAAAGGACGCTGTGGAACCCCCTTTAGGAGAAGGGACTTTGGAAGTTGACTGGGCGTGGCTCTCCCTCCTCTGATGTCAATACAGACATCTTGCATTTCCTGATAGTTTTCCTTGGTTTCAACATTTTAAGTTCACTTCTCTGATCCTCTACCAACTCTGCCACCTAAATAACTCAACAGTGACCTCTCCCCCCCCCACTTCCAGAGTCCATGCCACCCAGATTTCTCATGGCGGTGGCCTCCCAACCTCTCCCTGCCTCCACTCTCATCTCCCTTCCAATAATTCTCTACATTCAGCCAGAAAGAGCTTTCTAAATCATAAATTTTATGTTGCTTTTCCGATTAAAACCCTGCAATGGTCTCCTATCACGTTCAGTGTAAAATTCAACTATGCTAATGTGTTTTAGAGGGCTTCATGGGCTGACTCTTGCCAAGCTCTTCAGCATCCTTTCAGACAAGCTTGCCCCTCCCAAGATAATCTCCTGCCACCCTGCATAGATGTCTGCTGTCCTAGGGTGCCCCCTCTTCCCCCTCTCCCCCTGGCAGCTACCCCCACCCCTCTCACCATGTTCCTCAGTTCTCCATGTGGGTACTGCTTTCCCACCTCCCAAAGCCCTGGGCTGATGTCCTTTCATGTGCTCTCAGGCACCAGCACCTGCCCCCACCTCTGTGTTCATTACATTAGATTGAGTTGCTTACTTCACCCATTGTCAGTTGGATTGTTAAATGCAGAAATTATGGCTTGGCTTTGCTCCCTGTGCTCCAGGTTCTTTATCTGAAAACTAGAAAGGACTATAGCAATGATCTCATAGGGTTGTTATGAGAATCAAGATAGCAAATACGTATAAAGCATTTAGAATAGTTTCTGACACAATAAACACTATATGGGTGCTTACTTGATACTATATAGATAATATACAACTTATCTATAATATTATGTAATATACAGAATGATTTCATATATCGTGATGGATATTATTGATATTCATGGATATTATTATTATATCTCTTTCCTTCTGTAATTTTAGAATACAACATAATGCATGTTAAATAGGAATCTCTCAATTACATGCTAAATAAGAAAATTAGTTATATATATCCCAATTAACCATCTAATTTTTATTTGATTTCCTATGTCACTTGAATAGTGGACAATTTTAACCTGGCCAGCACCAAAAACAACCCCAACAAAACAAAACAAACAAAAACAAAAAACAAAAACAAAAACAAAAATATTTTACATTCTTCTACACCTGACGATCGTATTCTCCAAGATGTCAGTAAATGGTCATTATGGTTTTATATGTCAGTCATTTGTAAGTTTGATTAGGATGAGTCAGCCTTTCCAAACCGGATCAACTCTACGGTACTGAATTTGGGATGCTGAGGACATAACCATGTATGCTGGTGAAACTCTCATGTTAACACCACTTTTTAAGGTTTTGTCTGGGTGGCCAAAGAGACCGAAGAGGATTCTCTGACTTCTAGAGTCAACCCTTCCTCAAATACCCCATTGGAAGAATTTACTCTGCAGTGACTTCCACTGCTCTCTGGCTTTATTGTAGGAAAAGGATTTGAAAATGCAGAAAAACATGGAGCAGTTAAGAACTTCACTTCTAAACTACTCATTTACCCAGACGGGTTGGAAGATGCAGGCTCAGGGTGTGGTCAGTGGCCAATGCAGTTCACATGGTAGGACTGGAGGCAGGGAGGGGTGAAGGTGAGGGCATAGCCAGCAGCCAAAGCAAGGGTGAGTCTCAAGTCTGAAAGGAACAGCTCTGGACCCAGGGCAATGGTAATGGAAATCCTTTCACTGAATCTGTCTCATCATCTTGTGAAGTGTTTAGACCAGCAAGAGGGAGGGGCTCTACTATCAAAAGAAGTAAAGGATGCACTGGGAGCTTAAATAATATTTCAGCAAGTGGAGCAAACCGGGGCAGTTTGACTCCAAGATCTGTGCTCTTCACCCTTCGTCTCTTGGTTTTCCTTTCTCTAACCTGAACCCAAGACCTCTGCAGAAAATGGATGTGGCAAGCACATAGTTAACAGTGGGCACGTAATAGGCTTCCCTCTAACTAAAACACTAGTCTAGCACCTTTGTCTTTGGAGGCATTAGAATGAAGCCTCTGCCGTGGCCACCTGGGTCTCCACTCATGGCCATGCCACTGAAACAGAGCCACCTCATGCTGTGTTGGACTGATGGTCCCCTTGCTTGCTAAGGTGCCTTTGAAGTTAGGAAGAATGCAGAGCATCGAAGGAGGCATGAAGCAAGCATTATTACCAGATGGAGAAATGGACAACTATCCCCATCCATATACTGCTCAGTGACCCTCACTGTAGACTTAGAATTAGGCAGCTTTCTGCCCAGGAAGGGACCTCACCTCTGACATAGCTTCTGACAACTCTGTCTAAGGAAGCCCAACAACGATTGAAGCCCCATGACCTCTGCCTCCGGCACCTTCTCAAAACTCTCCTTACGTCACTGGATGTAACAGCACACAGGTTCCTGGGTGGGTCCTGTGGACAGTTTTGAATCTGGGAAAGTCAACACCACAGAGTGGAACACTGTCAAGTTCCATTCAGACATGCAGGCTGGTCCTGCCTCAGGGAGGAACAGGGAGGTGGAGCTGAGGCGAGTTCCCCTGACCACCTGGGACTGCCCTTGAGTGGTTGCAACTCAGGCATGACTCACTTCTGCCCACAGAAACTTCCACTGCAGCTTCCAGAAGAGCACATTTCCGTGTTGCGGGCACCCATCCCTTTTCAGGATAAAAGAGGGCCCTTTCATTTTTGTGAGAATTTTGTGACATTTTATGCTTCAGAGGTAAGGCTCACTTCATTGTGACTTTCAGCAGCAGAATTTAATGATTTGGAGAATTAATGTTGCAGTCATTGGCAAATAGGATAAGCCCCTTCTGCCTTATTGATAGGTTAAAAAAAAAAGTTCTTTCTAATGCATTTTCTTCCTTTTGGATACTTTGAATCAAACAAAGCAAAACAAACAAACAAAACACCCCAGAACACAGACCGATAGCTGTCAATCCTCAGATTTGCACAAAACATTATCATTCTCCTTTCATATCATTTTCCTCACAGTTTTGCAGCAGGTGAATGCGGAGTTGGTCAGAAGAACATTGCACAAGCATATCTTAATGAAGATGACTGGAACTGGTTGTCTATCTGCTGTGTGTTGACCCATAAGTGAGAAGTCTCATCTAGTCCTTAAAATCATATGGGAGGGGGAGAAACCTGTTCGCTCCCTCTTTTTTGTAAATGAGAATATGGAGGCTCAGAGAAGTGAGTTGACTTTTTCAAGGTCATGCCATTGGTCAGGGCAGATCTAGGCTCGGAGCCCACATCTGTTTGTCACCAGAGATTATGCCCTTTTCCTTACCCCAGTGGATGAACAGAGAATTTAGTGCTGTGTCACCAAAGGCAGTGAAGTCTACATCAAGGGCGGGAGGGAAGAGAGGATACCAGTTAAGGAAGGTCTATGGATATTGCATGTGTGTATATAGGTGCCCTAAGGAGAAGGTAGCTTTGATTCCCTTTTCCACATATTTCCCCAAAGGTCTTCAATAGTGATTGATGGAAGGTTAACACTTAGGAAGGGCTCTAGGAGGGGGATTAAAAGTTGGAACCAGGTGAATTTCTTCTGATCTGATGATTCCCATCATCCCAGGGTTTTCTGAGTTTGCTACATTGACAAGAAAAGAGACTTCCTTCTCCACAGAAGCAGAAATAATTTATGACATCCATTTTACTATCTGGAAGGCTCCACACAGCTTTATATAATGCTTCTATTGTCTTTATAGATTTTTTTTTCCCTAGGGAACATTTTAATCTAGCTAGAGTAAATAATATCAATCACATTGCTCATATAATCATTATCGGCCTGAGTCTTTCCTTTGATTGATTTTTAAATATTGTGTTCTCTGTTAGGGGAGGCATTGGAAACTAGGAATAACACTGGCCCAGAAAACAGAAATAAGGAGTTGTTAGTCTGACTTCTTCAATGATGAGCTCTCTGTCCCTTCAGACTTCTGCACCTTTGGGTCATGACTCTGCAGAGGAGGCTTGTCTCCCTGAGAAGGGTTGGGAAGTTTTGAAGCCTCCTTCCACCGCGTTTTAGTTGTGTGATCTTAAGCCTGTCGGGAACGCTCTTCTGGTTTCTCTGCTCTAATCTGGAAAATGATAATCATAATTAAACATACTCTCCTGGTATGTTGTAAGGACTCACTGTGCACATTCACATGAAGATTTTGAGGAATGCCTGTTTCACAGTTGTGTTCCAAAACGTTAGCATTTATTGTAATCCTATCTCCACTTCCATGCCAAAACCCTCTCATCACATGCTCAGCAGACTTACTAATCCTTTACATTTCAGCATACATCTTTCCTTTTCTAAAGAGCCGCCCACAACCATTCCCTGCATTGCCCAAGCAGAATTCCTACTTCCCTCTCTCTCATCCTTCTGATGGGACTTTGTCTTTCCATTCAGTCAGGAAGTATTTATAGAGCTAGGGGTATACCAGGCCCTGTAAATACAGAGTGCTTGATGAGATGACCGCTGCCCCCACATTGCTCAGTCTGGGAGGCATGACAAGTGCCTCCGAGATTTCTTACATAGAAGTTGGTCATTTCTCAAACTGTGTAAAACTCAGGGGCAGTCTCTAAAACCATATTAGCTGTGCTGGAAAAGAAGGATCTCCTCGTTTTCTCCATTCTGTTTCATTCTTCAGCTTTCCACTTCTCTCTCTAGCCTCCCCTCCTTTCTTCTCTTAGCTTTCTCTCCTGTTTCTTTTGAGTTTTGATCTCTCCTTTTTCTTCTCCATTTTCTCTCTGGATCTGGGCTGCATGTGAAAGTAGGAGGACATTCAGGCACATCTTTCTAGAAGAGAGGTTCTCCAGCTGAGTTTTCAGAGTAGAGAGGGATATAGATAAAGCACCAAAGAGTGAGAGGCTACAGATAGAATACAAAGTCAGAAAGAACATCAAATGTCAGATCTCTGAGAAGGAAGAGTGAAAAAAAGTGTGTGTATGGATACTATGTGCTGAAAAATGCATTGAGGTGGATCAGGTTTGGAATAACCCAAAGGTGAAGGCAGAATGATGGGAAGGGAGAGTAAATCTCGCATTCTCCACTCTGGATAGGTCACATTCTCTATGGGATGGGTTCTAAGTTGAGGTTTGCAGGAAGAAGGTGGCATGATTCAATTTGCATGTTGGAAAGATCGCTATTTTGGGTGTAGGATGGATTGGAAGAAGCTAGCTGGATGTAGGGTGTTAAATTATGCTACTGAAACAGTCCAAGAGATGCTTATACTTCAAGGTTGCTGGCAAGATGGATCATAAGCACATAAGCCCTGCTTATGCTCAAGGCCCTAATCCTGGTGCTTCCATTCATAGATGCCAAGAAAAATGGTGACTTCTCTTGCCCTATCCTCCCTGCCAAACATCTAAGACACTTGAAAAATAGATGTGTTTTGTTTTTTTTTTGTCATGGTGGTCAAACAAAAAAGAAAAAGAGATTTGCACAATAATTTGCCATCAGATTTCATAGGTAAGAAACATGAGGCCTACATTTGTTTATTCATTTATTGATTCAATATACATGTACTGAAAATCTGCCATTTATCAGACCTGGAGTAAGAGGTGCATATCTGAGAGCAAGGCAGACTAAGTTCCTGCCCTCTTAGACTCACATTAATGAAGGTAAAGCACATAAGAAACACATGTATGTAAATTATTATATCAAGTAGTAACACATTCTGTGAAAGAAATAAAGTAGGTTAAGAAGATGAAGTTTGATCAGACTGGAAAATTTATATAGGATGGGCAGGGAAAATCCTTCTTATAAAGGGAAATTTGATCTTGGCGGAACTAAGAGAGCTAGTTAGGCGAATGTCATGGGAAGAGGGTTCCAGGGAGAAGGAATAGTGGGTGCAAAGGGGCCTGAAACACAAGAATATATGGTCCCTAGAGGCCCACCAAGGAGGTCAGCATGATTGGAGCAGAAAGTGTGGGAGAGAGTGGAGATAAGCCAATGAGACAGATGTCAGATCATGAAGGACTTTATAGACTAGTGGCTTGTATTTTGTTAAGTGTGTGGGAAGGCATTGGAGAAAAAACATTCATATGATTTGACATGACTTATGTTAATGGATTAGCTTGGTTACTGTATGGTGAACAGGCCAGCAGAGTAGAATGGAAAGAGGAAACCCAAATGAGAGATGATTATAGCAGTCGAGGGAGAAATTGTGGCAGATTGGACTGGAGTTTTTGTGGAAATAGTGAGAAAAGGTAGGATTCTGGTTAGATGTTGAAGGTAGAACTGACAAATAACATTTTCTTTTTTTTTTTTTTTTTTTTTGACAAATAACATTTTCTAATAACATTTATATGAAGTTGGAGAAAAAGGGAGAATTAAGAATCATTCCAGGGTTGGTCCTGAGCAACTGAGTAAAGATAGCGGTGCAGTAAGTCTGAGTGGAAAATAAATAAAGGAGCTCAGTTTTGGACAGGATAAATTTGAGATGCCTGGTAGATACCTCAGTGACTGTGTGTGAGTAGGCAGGAAGGCAGGTGAATTGGGGGCTTTGTAGGGAGGTTAGAAATGCACCTGCAAATTTGGAAGTGATCATCAAACATCAAGTGTTGGGACTGGATGTGAGCGCAGAGGGAGAAGTTTTAAGGACTGAATCTTGCATAATTCCAAAAGTTGAAAAGAAAGAAAATCTAGCAAAGGTGACCAAGAAGCAGCAGGCGGCGGGCGGTGGTGGTGGGAGGACAGAGAGGAGAGGGCAGAAAGAGTTTCAAGAAGGAGGTAGTTTTGAAAAATGTTAGTGTGAAATCAGCTTCTTCCCTCTCCTCCCATAAATCACATAAAACCACCAAGGGGAATGCAAAGAAAGCTGTCAACCACATCATTAAAGGAACCAGCACAGTTTTAACCACAAAACCGTCAAAGAGGACCACAGTCAGTGGAGTATTGCACAGGGCTAGGGGAGAGAGCCAAAAGGTGAAACCCATGGTTTGCCAGGAAAGAGCCATCCGCATACCTCAGGGGCACTGGAGCATGCTGACGTGCATAGCCATGTCCCTGGGTACACCTCCAGCAACGGAGCCTCCCTGGGTGCTGTTTGATCATGAAACAGGGGGCAGCATTGAACGAACAATCACACAAGGAAGCAGGGAAGAAGAGAAACTTTCCATCTGAGCAGTCCTACGGAAGTCTGCAGGTGCCCATGGCTAGTGTGTAGAAAGAGATAAAGACTAAAAGAACTCATGTTTTGTTTCTCTCCCTGAATTGCCCTACTTCCCATTTCCTTTCATGAGAGACTTTGGACACAGAAACAAACTGAGGGATTTGGAGGGAGGGGGTGCGGGGATGGGAGAGCCTGGTGGTGGGTACTGAGGGCACCTATTGCATGGAGCACTGGGTGTGGGGCATGGGCAATGAATTTTGGAACACTGAAAAAATAAAATAAATTGAAAGTAAAAAAAAAAAAAAGAAAAAGGAAATTGTAAAACTTACGTAAAATAAAAACAAAGAAAGCCTTTAAAAAAAAGAAAGACTAGAAGAACTCACAAGCACGACATTGAACCATAAGAAAATTCCTGCTAACTCTGAGTATTTCTATGTTATTCACCACAAACAAGTACTCCAAGCAACTGGTCCAGGAAAAAGTCAACTGTTTAAGATAAATAATGAAAAAGAACCAGAAATGAACAACAACAAAACACAGAAGGATGAAAGAAACAGAGAAAACACATGATCTATAAAAAACATACATCAGACAACTATAGCCACAGAGAAAATGAAAATTTGATCAAACATATCTCTTTTTTAAAATTTTTAAACATTTTATTCATTTATTTGACAGAGAGAGAGAGATCACAGGCAGGCCGAGAGAGAAGAGGAAGCAGGCTCCCTGCTGAGCAGAGAGCCCGATGTGGGGCTCAATCCCAGGACCCTGAGATCATGCATGACCTGAGTGGAAGGCAGAGGCTTTAACCCACTAAGCCACCCAGGAACCCTCTATTTTTAATTTTTTAAGGAACCTCCATACTGTTTTGCACAATGGCCGCACCATTCCTGCCAACAGTGCTTGAAGGTTCCCTCTCCTCCACATCCTGGCCTATACTTGCAGTCCCCTGTCTTTGTGATACTTGCTATCCTAACAAGTAGGAGGTGATACTCCATTGTAGTTTAGGGCTGCATTTCCTTAATGATTAGTGATGCTGAGTATGATTTCATGCATCTATTGGCCATTTGCCTGTCTTCCCCTGGGGAAAAAAAAATGTCTGTTCAAATCCTTTCCTTACTTTTTGATCAGATTATTTATTTGCTTTTGCTATTGAGTTATAGATATATTCTTTATATATCTTGGTTATTAACCCCTTATCAGACTGGTGGTTTGTAAATATTTTCTCCCATTCTGTAAGTTGTTTTTTCTGTTTGTTGTTTCTTTTGCTGTGCAGAAACCTTGCCATTTGATTTATACCAGTTGCTTATTTTTGTTTTTGTTGTACATACTTTGTGTATTATATTCATATCAGTGTCCCAGTTTTTTCTATGAGTTCTACAATTTGAGGTCTTATATTTAAGTCTTTAATCCATTTCAATTTATTTTTTTGTGAATCATAAGGCAGAAGTCTAATTATATTTTTTGCTTATGACTATCCAGTTTTCCCAACACCATTTATTGAAAATACTATCCTTTTCCCAGTGAGTCCCTTGGTTCCCCTGTCAAAGATTAGTTGACCATATATGCAAGAGTTTCTAGGTTCTCTATTCTCTTCCATTATTCCATGGGTCTGTTTTTATGCCAGTACCATATTGTTTTGATTAGTTTAGCTTGGTTAATATCGTTTGAAATCAGGAAGTGTGAAGTGTGATGCTTCAACCTTTGTTCTTTCTTGATTGCTTCTTGCTCATGATTGTTGTTGTTGTTGTTTTCTAAGATTTTATTTATTTATTTGACAGAAAGAAACACATCCAGAGGGGGAACACAAGCAGGGGGAGTGAGAGAGGGAGAACCAGGTTCCCGCCGAGCAGGAAGCCTGATGTGGGGCTCAATCCTCCGTCTCCGGAATCAGGACCTGAGCCGAAAGCAGTCACTTAACCAACTGAGCCACCCAGGTGCCCCGCTCATGATTGTTTTCATTATTTGTAATCTATTGTGGTTCTGTACAAATTTTAGGATTGTTTTTCCTTTTCTGTGCAAAATGCCATGAAATTTTGATAGGGATTGCATTGAGCTTACATATGGCTTTGGGTAGTATGTACATTTTAGCAATATTAATTCCTCTGATCCATAAACAAGATATCTTTCCATTTATTTGTGACTTCTTCAATTTCTTCATTAAAGTTTTATATTTTTAGTATATAGATATTCCATATCCCTGGTTAAAATATCCCTAAGTATTTTATGGGTTTTGCTGCTATTGTAAATGGTACTTTTTATTCATTTCTTTTTCAGATTTTTTTATTAGTGTAAAAAATGCAACTGACTTTATATATTGATTTTGTATCCTTCAACTTCATTAAATTCATTGATCAGTTCTAACTCCTGTGTGTGTGTGTGTGTGTGTGTGTGTGTGTGTGTGTGTACATAGTTTTTAGGATACATAATACCACTTGAAAACCCAATTTTACTTTTTTCTTTCTGATTTGGGTATCTTTTATTTCTTTTTCTTTCCTGATTTCTTTGGCTAGCTCTTCAGTCCAATATTGAATAGGAGTGGTGAGAGTGGGCACCTTTGTCTTATTTCTGATACTTGAGGACAAGATTTTAACTCTTTATCAAGTATAATGTCAGCTGTGGACTTGTCATATATGACCTATATTGTATTGAAATATATTCCTTCTATATACAATTTGTTGACCCATTTTATCATAAAAGGATATTGTTATTTTGTTAACTATCTATTTTGAATTAGCCTAAACAATAAAAGAGAGTTTGTTGATTCATATAAGCAAGTGTCAGGTCAATGCTAGAACCCTCTTTCAGAACAATAGGATCTAAGGAGTTAAATGCTCTCCCATACTTGGAAAATTTAGTACTTGTCTCTAGAATAGAGAGGACAGTTCAGGCCCAGTGTCTCATGAAGAATCTGGTAGTAGTGGAAAATTTACATCTTCCTAAAGTGGTGTTTGTTCTTCCTGACTTTTAACTTGGTAGATCAGTAATTTAACATCTAAACCTTGATTTATAGACCAATAACACATTCTTGATTTAAGAACAATAATCACTGCGGTTGTGAAAATAAACATTACCACTTATACTGCCTGGCAGAGTCTCCATTGTAAAACAAACCCCAGTTTTGTTTATATTGAGTTTGGATTGATGGAGAATGTGGCATTCATCTACCAGGGGTCATTCCAGACAACCACGGCAGGAGGCCACATAGTTTCTCAAAAAACCCTGTAGTTGTTAGGTGGTATCTGCTCGATATTTAGAAGGTGAATACCAGAGTGCAAGAAGTACTTTAAATAGAATCTTAAAATTCTGCAGGCACAGTGACAGAGCAAAAGACATGAACTATGGAATCATCTGACCTGGAACAAAATTTTAATTCACTCACTCATCACTATTTATCCTTGAACAAGTAACTCAAGTCTGAATCTCAATTCTCTCATCTGTAAAATTGGTATAATGATATCTATCTCATAAGGTTATTATGAGGTTGAAGGAAGGCATGTATAGTGTGTCTCGTACACAGAGGAATCCAGATAAATGGTAGCTATTATTCAGACCCAATCATCCAATAGTTGCATAATCCATATCAACATGTTTATTAGACTGTGTACTTCTCAATGTAGCCAGTGCCTGAGAAGTGCTGTTAATATTGATGACTCTGAGATTAGCCTTCTAAGATCCTACGGGGATGTTTAATCCACAAGAGTTTTAGTGCTAAGACATTAATTAGTTTTTGTTGGTATAATGTTGATAAATTCAATGGAAACTTTTCTATCCCATTCTACTTCCAGTCTCTGCAGCTTTTGACACTGTTCGAAGCTATCTCTTGCCGATTAGCTTTTCTTGATTTCGGTCATAAACCTTTTCCCCTCCAATGTGCCTGACTTGCCCTTCTAAATCTTTTGAATGTTGGCCCATCTCTTGAATGTTGGTTTTCCTTAGTCATCTATCAGAATAGACCCCCTTTGCATTTTAACTACTCTTTTTAGTCAGTATTTTTCATGCCCAAGACTTCACTTGTTATTTAATTCAGAACCCTAAGTAAGGTTGTGCAGGTTGTGCCCTGCCCTAATGCGCTAAGTTGAAAAAGAGAGTGAAGGCAGAAATCCAGTCTGTGCACTGCTTTCCAAGTCAAGTAACCCAGGGCCAGTGTTCACCTAAAGGGAACACCTTTTTCTAATTTACACAAAAGCATTCTCTATGTCAGCAGTTGCTCTGATCTAAATGATACTCGCAAATACACACATGTGCGCGTGCACACACACACACACACACACACCATGTGAATCTTGATGCAGATATCAAACTTAACAAATTCTGTTGACAGTGGGAATCTCCATCTGCCTAACCCGAACTATTCTTTTCTTCCTCGTCCAACTAAATGATTTTATCCACGTTCTCTGAGAACTAATAGCCACCAAAATGCCTCAGCTAGAAATTCTAGTCCCACATTTCACTACTCCTTCTCCCTTACCCCCAACCTCCCTTTTTCTTTCCTGATTTCTCCCAGTGAAAATGGTGTTGTGCTTTCAGATTATGCTCCAAGATACAAGCATATGTTCCCCACCTGGCCCAAACTCTGATGACAGAGCTTCTTGCCCTCACCCTTCTCTGAGATTTTCTTCAGCCCGAGAAAGCCACCTCATCCAAAAGGGCAGGCTGTACCCAATGAAGAGTCCATGGGGGAGTTTAAAGGCCCAACTCAAGACAATTCCAAAGGACCATCCAAGTTTCAGAGGCCACCAATGAATGTTTCTTTTGTCTTCATTGCAGTCCACTCTCTCCCTCCTCCCTGTCCTGCTGCCATCCCTTTCTCCACAGATTCTAATTCCAAGAGCACTGTTAAATAATACTAATCTCCATTGGCCAAACGAACCCAAAAGAAAAGGGAGAAGACCCAAATTAACAAAATCATGAATGAAAGGGGAGAGATCACGACTAACACCAAGGAAATAGAAACAATCATCAAAAATTACTACCAACAATTATATGCCAATATGTTTAACAACCTAGAAGAGATGGATACATTCCTAGAGACCTATAAGCTCCCAAGACTGAAACAGGAAGACATTGAAGATCTGAATAGACCTATATCTAGTAACGAGATTGAAGCAGTGATCAAAAACCTCCCCAAAACAAGAGTCCAGGCCCAGATGGATTCCCTGGGGAATTCTACCAAACATTCAAAGAAGAAATAACACCTATTCTCCTGAAGCTCTTTCAAAAAATAGAAACGGAAGGAAAACTTCCAGACTCTTTCTATGAAGCCAGCATCACTCTAATCCCCAAACCAGACAAAGACCCCATCAAAAAG
>PITA01014059.1:0-54973 GCA_004023965.1 Spilogale gracilis | reverse complement strand
ATCAGGGTTTTTGGGGTAGTGAGAGCTGCCGTGATGCCCAAAGCCAGCCGATGGGCAGTGTGGAGCGCTCAGCGCACCTTGGAAGCGGTCCTCGATGAGCGGCATGTCCTTGCGGGCTTCCAGAGAGCTCTCCGGCGCCTGACTCACACTCACTTTGTAGGCAGGCCGGTATCAGGGCGCTCCACAGCTACGAGAGAGCTTTAAACCCTCGGGCGGGATGTCGACCTATGTTCTGGTCACATGGTCTCAGGAGAGGATGGGCACGGCAGATTGAAAAATCAGATCTTTCTCTCTCCATAGGCTTGGGCCCCACGAGACCTTTAATTTCTGCACTGCCTCCTTCCTACCGTCTCCCACTTGATCGAAATGGACAGAGAGGCCATGCGGGAGGGGCGCACCTCCCCCAGCCAGCTTCTCTCTGGGGACGAGGTGTCTTCTGTCCCTATCTCTCTGTCCTCTCTCTCTCTCTCTTTTTTTTTTTTTTTAAGATTTATTCAGGGCACCTGGGTGGCTCAGTGGATTAAAGCCTCTCTGCCCTCGGCTCAGGTCATGATTTCAAGGTCCTGGGATCAAGGCCCGCATCAGGCTCTCTGCTCAGCAGGGAGCCTGCTTCCTCCTCCTCCTCTGCCTGCTTCTCTGCCTACTTGTGATAAATAAATAAATAAAATATTTTTTAATGTATTTATTTGAAATTGGGGGAGGGGCAGAGGGAGAAAGAATCTTCAAGCAGACTCCTCACTGAACTTGAGCCTGCGGCAGGGCTCGACCCCACAATCCTGAGCTAAGACCCAGAGTCAGACGCTTAACCACCTGAGCCACCAGGTGCCCCGTCCTCTGTTTCTTTTTTTTTTTTTTTTAAGGATTTTATTTATTTGACAGAGAGAAACACAGCCAGAGAGGGAACACAAGCAGGGGGAGCGAGAGAGGGAGAAGCAGGCTTCCCGCCAAGCAGGGAGCCCGATGTGGGGCTCGATCCCGGGTCTCCAGGATCATGACCTGAGCTGAAGGCAGTCGCCCAACCAACTGAGCCACCCAGGCGTCCCCGTCCTCTGTTTCTTAATCACCTCAGGCCATTTAACAGTGTGCCCTCACCTGTGTGTCCTCCTGCCCCCGTTCCCCGTACAAAACTGTGGAGTGTGTAGTCAGTCTTAGGGCTAGAAGTAGAAGGAACCGGGGTGCTTGGCTGCTGTGTCCAGTGGGGCATCTGACTCTTAATCCTGGGCTGTGGGTTTGAGCCTCACATGGGGTATAGAGATGACTTAAAAATAAAAATCTTAAAAAAAAAGACCCCAAACCAAAATTTCTTCCCAGGTTGTCTTGTGCTCGGCTTTTGAAGCAGGCTAGACCCCAGCTCCTCATCTGCGTAAGCTCCCTGGCGTGCAGCTCGTCTGTCTCGTGTGTGTGCAGGAGACCTCGGGCGTCTCTGCTCGGACACAGACCCTCTTGACTGATGGATTGGCCCCTCTGGCCTTCTGCTGACAGGAGGAGCTCCCCAGCTAGCTATTTCCAGTTTCCATTTGCTAGTTTGGTGCACTTTTTTTTTTTTAAGATTTTATTTATTTGACAGATCACAAGTAGGCAGAGAGGCAGGCAGAGAGAGGGGGGGGTCAGGCTCCCTGCTGAGCAGAGAGCCCGACGCGGGCCTCAATCCCAGGGCCCTGAGATCATGACCTGAGCCGAAGGTAGAGGCTTTAACCCACTGAGCCACCCAGGCGCCCTTGGTGCACTTTTCAACATGGGGTTCTGGACGTGGGAGCTCCGGCTGGGCTTCACGGGCCCCAGGACAGCTCTGTGGGACACCTTGTGTTGCACACATTCGCTTTCAGAGGTTCTGTGGTCGGAGAGCATGGAGAGCCCAATGATGGTGGGCAGGGAAGGGGGTGCTATGTCCACGTGATAGGGTAACTGATGTTTCCCTTGGGCCTCTGGTTGCCCCTGAGATTGGCGCGTGGCTCTCTAAACGAGGCGATATGGATTGGTTCTTTGCCTGTGCCTTCTTCAGGACTGATGAAGCCCGTGATGCCCCAGGATGCCCTCGGTGGGACTGGCTGTCGCTCTGAGGACCAGAACTGTGTGCCTCCGCTGCAGGAAAGGAAGGTGGCCGCCCTCGATCCCGCCCCCGTGTGGAGCCCGGACGGTTACATGGCGTTGCAGAGCAAGGGCTACTCTCTTCCCCAGCCGAAATCGAACGACACTTTGGCCATGGACATGCACGTCAGGTGAGATGAGACTTGGCTCTGTGGGCCACATTTGAAAGCAGACTCCCCCGTCCTGCTTGTGAGGGGCGTTGGGATGAAGCACTATCCCCGGAGGCATTACCTGGAGAAAGGCACTTCGCAGCGACTGGCAGTGCCCTCCGGGGATGGAGAATGTGATGAGGTTTGCTTGAGGCTTTTGTGTGAGAGGTGATGATCTGCCGGCGGTACTGGCCGCGGCCAAGGAGAGGTCCTGGGTCAGAGGCAGATCTGTGGAACCTTGGGTCAGGGCGAGGGGTGGGGCCCGGCGGGGTCGAGTGCCCGGGTCGTGGCTCCTTCCTGTGAAAGTGAAGCAAGGGGGCCCTGCTGGCTAAGTGCCCCAGACTCTCCTCGGACTCCCAGGCTCCAGCTTGTCATTTGGACCAGAGGATCCCCAGCTGCTCTGCCTCCAGGTGGCACGCTGAGTCCGCCAGCAGCCGCCGCACTCTTCACTCTGGACGCCAGGGCCACCCAGCAATCCATGGCCCAGCAGCTCTGAGACATGTTTAAAGATAGAGCAAATGTTGGTGCTTGTGGTTTTTTTTTTTTTTTTTTTCGTTTTCTTTTTAAAAACATTTTTTTCTTTTTAAAACTAAGCTCTGTGTTCAGCATGGAAACCAGGAACCAGGCTCCAATCACATTGACTGATTTTTCTGGTTCCTTTTCAGGAATGAAAGCTCTTACTCTGCCTCACCCGGAAGGTCAGGGGGCGTAGGCGCCCAGCGCGGTCTCCTTGAGGAGAGAGGGGAGGAGTTCTTGAGTGCTTTTGACCAGAAGGCCCAAGCAGACTTTGACAGCTGTGTCTCTTCTCAAAGAATAGGCCAGGAGCTTTTGTTTCCACCCCAAGAAAATGTTCAGGAAGCAGGTGTTCCTGGGGGTCACACCCCAGACCTCAGGTGTTCCCCACTGGAGCCCGACTTTGCCCCAGCCGAGAAAAAGCCAGAGTTTAGCACTTGGGACGTTAGCCACCCTCCAGAGGCCACCAACACAGCCCACGGCATCGAGAAGGGGGCACCCCGGGAGGAGCCGTCTTTTAATGTTTCCTCCTGGGAGAAGGAAGGGAGCCCCAACAAACAGCAGTCCCTGGAGCCCGAGTGGACACCCGAGCCCCGGAGCTCCAGCAGCCAGCACCCAGAGCAGACCGGCAGGACGCGGAGGTCTGGACCCATCAAGAAGCCCGTCCTGAAAGCCCTCAAGGTGGAGGACAAGGAGAAAGAACTCGAGAAGATGAAGCAGGAACTGGGGGAGGATAGTGTCCGTGTGGCTAAGGAGAAGGAGCCGGCTCGTACGGTCGAAAAGGATGAGGACGAGGAGAATGACCCCGCGCTGGCCAATTCCTCCCCCTCCCCCTTGGAGGACCAGGGCTCTGCCCGTGCTAGCTTGGGCCGCGAGGCCAGCAGGTGCAAAGAGGATGAGAAATCCGACAGGGCCTGGGAGAGCAGAGCCCCCCGGGAGTCCAGCGATACCCCCCCGACAAAGAGGAACAACTGGATCTTTATCGATGAGGAACAAGCCTTTGGGGGCCGAGGGCAGACCCGGGGCCGCGGCCGTGGCTTCCGAGAGTTCACCTTCCGAGGGCGGCCTGCGGGCGGCGGCCCTGGCCTCTGCGGTGGGGGGGTGCTCGGGGCGCGGGGCATCTACAGCGGCGCCCCGAGGAGTGGCCGCGGCCGGGGCCTGCGGGACTTCGGCCAGCCGGAAGACTTCCCCAGGGCCAAGCCGCGGCGGCGAATCGCCAGCGAGACCCACAGCGAGGGCTCTGAGTACGAAGAGCTTCCCAAGCGGCGGCGGCAGCGAGGCTCGGAGAATGGGAGTGAAGGCTTGCTCTTGGAGCGGGAGGGCAGCGCCCTGAGGAAGGGTGACTTCAGGGACTCCTGGCGCTCCAACAAGGTGTGCTCCGAGGACCACAGTGGCCTGGAGGCCAAGAGCCGAGGCCCTCGTGCCTTCGGCCGGGCGCTCCCTCCCCGGCTGAGCAGCTGCGGCTATGGGCGGAGAACCTTCGTGTCCAAAGAGGCCGCCCACTGGCAGAGCAAGAGCCCGGGCACCTCCTGGCAGGAGTACAGCTCCCCGGACGCGTGTGGGTCCCGGCGACCTGCAGACAGGGACTGTGTCCCCGATGCCTATAGACATTCTGACTCGTTTGGTGCCAGGGCCTTCGAGGACAGCCGCCCGGAGGACAAGAGGCCCTTCTTCACCGACGACCACGCTGCTGACCCTGAAGGCACAGAGAACCGGCCCTTCCGGAGAAGGCGCCCCCCGCGCCAGGACAAGCCGCCACGCTTCCGGCGCCTCCGGCAGGAGCGGGAATCCCTGGGCCTCTGGGGGCCTGAGGAGGAGCCCCACCTGCTGGCAGGGCCGTGGCCAGCCCGGCCTAAGCTCTGCCCTGGGGACAAGAGTGGGTCCCCCGAGCTCTCGTACCAGAACTCCTCTGATCACGCCAACGAGGAGTGGGAGACAGCCTCCGAGAGCAGCGACTTCAGTGAGAGGCGGGAGCGGCGTGAGGGCCCTGGGGCTGAGCCTGACCCCCAGGCGGACAGCAGCCTGCCCGGGGCTGCCGTGGGCGAGAAGAAGGAGCTGGCCAAGAGGAGCTTCTCCAGCCAGCGGCCCCTGGCTGACAGGCAGAGCCGAAAGCTGGAGCCGGGGGGGTTTGGGGAGAAGTCCGTTAGGCCAGGTGGTGGTGACACTTCTCCCCGTTATGAGAGCCAACAGAATGGGACGCCTTTGAAAGCCAAAAGGTAAAACCCAAACCCAAACCCAGGCTCTTTTCTGTTACTGTTGTTCTGTTACTAAGCCTGTTTTTTGAAGCAGCACTCCATGCATGCATGTCCCGCCGTGTGTCAGGAGCCCCGACTGTCCTTCTCTTGTGCCCGGGGTGGGGGTCGGGGTTGCCTGCCTGCCAAGGCCATTGTGTGTGAGCGTCTCCATCACTCGCTCTTGCATTGCTTGTCTGCTTCTCTTGTGGCGTGTTGTTGTTGTTGTTGTCGTCGTCGTCGTGGCCTGAACACCGAAACTTAGAGAGTTCCCCGCCCCAGTGGTCCTCGTGTGGTGGCTGCCCTGCTGAGGGGGTGTGGCCCGTGCACGGCACCAGTCCCCAGATCCCTCTGCCCCGTGGCTGCTGTCATTCGGCGGCCTCAGGGGCCTCTGGTCTCCTGGCCCAAGTCTGCTGCTTGAGAATGAGGAGATGTGCCCCGCTTTGGGGATTAGCTGCCTCCTTGTTGGAAGAGCCAGGCGGAGTCAGCAGGGAGTGAGCCGCTCAAGGCCCTGGGAGCATCTCTCGGGGGGCCTGGAGGCTTCTAGGCAGTTGGTCTGTGCTCTGGGGTGCCTCATTGCCCGCAGGCTGCCCGGAGTCAGGGAAAAGGGGAGAGCACCAGCAGGGAATCCCTGGGGCACCCTGATTTCCTGATAACACACAGGCCACGCCTCAGGCTGAGGAAGGCCACTTCTTGCCTCTCAACCTTCTTAGGATTCGGAGCCAGAAACCTGGGGTTGAGTTGACTCTCTGGAGCCCCAGAGAAGGAGCCCTCAGAGAATGCTGGTCCCTCCCGGGTGTCAGGCTGACCTCGCTGCCCAGCCCCAAGGGCTGAGACTTGGCTTTGCTTCTGATTTCTGCTGAGAGCCTCCTGCTAGGGTGGTGCTCTGACTCCTTGCTGGCCAGTCTCATGTGTCAGGAGCAGAAAGTTCTGTGGCTATGCTCGGAGCAATCCTTCATTGTCTCCTTTGCACAGGCCCGCTGAGTTTTGCACACAGTGGGAAAGAACAGAGGCACTGGGCCCTGGAAGGGGCAGGGGAAGAGCAGTGTTCCCTGTGAGCAGGCAGAGCTGCTGCAGCGGTGCGGGGGGTGGGGCGTCCACGTGGCCGCGCACACCATGCACCGCTGCAGGAGAGCAGGTTGGACTGCATGACGCTGTAGGTCAGGGCGCTGTGTCTGTGTGCACGCCGTGTGTGCATACGTGCAGGCGTCTGTGAGCGTGCAGGTTGTGTGTGTGCAGGGTGTCCATGTGCGTGCCGTGTGAGCGGGCATCTGTGTGCATACATGCAGGGTGTGTGCGTGCCGTGTGCATACGTGCAGGGTGTCCGTGTGCGTGCCGTGTGCATACATGCAGGGTGTGTGCGTGCCGTGTGCATACGTGCAGGGTGTCCGTGTGCGTGCCGTGTGCGCAGGTGTGCAGGGTGTCCGTGTGCGTGCCGTGTGAGCAGGTGTGCAGGGTGTCTGTGTGCGTGCCGTGTGCATAGGTGTGCAGGGTGTCTGTGTGCGTGCCGTGTGAGCATACGTGCAGGGTGTCCGTGTGCGTGCCGTGTGCGCCTGCAGGGTGTCCTTTTCTCTCCTTCCCTAGCCTTCGGCCTCATCGGAGTTAATGAGAGCCTCCTTCCTTTATAGGTCCCCAGATGAGGCCTTGCCTGGAGGTCTTGGTTGCAGCGGCGGGAGCAGCCACTACACACTGGAGCGGGCAGCCCATGCCACTTCTGATGGCCCCGATGGCCCCTGTGAGAAGGCAGAGAAGGAGGCCAAGCTGGCTGCTCAGAGGGCAGGTGAACAAGGAGAGACCATGAAACAGTTTGACCTGAACTATGGAAGTGAGTCTGTCCTCTTGCATCTTCAGGGGGGAGAAGAGCCCCGGTCACTGAGGGCCATGGCGGCCTCTGTCGGGCTGCTGGTTCTGTCCCTTCTGTGAGCATTGTGGTCTCTGGGCACATGGCAGGCTAAGTTCCAAGGCTGTGTTTGCAAGCGGAACAGATAAGATTCCTAGCCTCACGTTGCTCATGGCCTTGCTGACCCCTAGAGCTGCCCCCCGGTGTCCTAGTTTTAAAGAGAAGGAACCACGGTCCAGAAAGGTTGAGGGGTCTGTCCGGGAGCAGAGCTGGGATTCAGTGCTTCTGTCTCCAGAGACTGTCGTCTTACCTGTCGTGCCCCTCAGGCCTCTGGCTGGGGATAACCGTGTGCCGAGGGGCCGAGGGGAGGGTGTAGAGATCCCAGCAGGATTTCCGTAGACCCTGCAAATGTGCTGCTTCTCGGAGTCATCAAGCCAGCTAGTGCTGGCTTTCGGAGCTCAGCCTTCCTTAGATACCAGCGGCCGGTAGGGTTGGGTTAGCTTTTCTTCTGATGAATGGAAAGACTGTCCTTTCTTGTGAAATCTGGATTCAGATTCCATCATTGAAAACTGTGGGTCCAGCCCCGGGGAGGAGAGTGAGGTGGGCCCCATGGCGGGTGAAGGCTTCATCGAGGTGCTCACCAAGAAGCAGCGCCGTCTGCTAGAAGAAGAGAGGAGGAGGAAGGAGCAGGCCGTGCAGGTAAATGGAGTCGGCGGGCTGGCAGGCCAGTACGGAGAAACGCAGAGCCAGAGGATGAGAGATTTCTGAACGAAGCCCAAGATAGAAGATGGGAAGGAGGGAGTACTTCCGTGGCCCCCATTGTCCTGTGGGAGGAGGGGGAAGTATCCCAGTTCCCAGAGAGGGTGGTTTGTCCCTGGTGACAGCAGCAGGACACAGGCCTCCATCAGCCCCTCCAGGCCCACCCTCCTCCCATTGTTCTGGCCTGTGTGGGGTGAGATATGCTACCCGGGGCATCACGAGGCTCTGGGACCCTGTCCTCAAATGCAGTCAGGGCTGGCCATGGCGCACTTGGCCTGTGGGGTCTGTGTCCTTGGGCCTAGCGGCCCCTTCTAGGGGTGGTGTGGTTGGCATTGCTGATCACCTGTGGTTGGGGTGTCGAGAGGCGAGTGTTCCTGCACTTCCCGAGCCGTTTCTGGTGCTGGAGTTTGGGGGCCCCGGGGGCCCTCCCTGGGAAGAACTTGTCGTTCTTCGGGCTTCGCGTCAAGCCTGGACACATCACCTCTTTTCTCCTCAGATGCCCGTCAAGGGGCGAGGTCTTTCCTCTCGTATTCCTCCCCGGTTTGCTAAAAAGCAGAGCAACTTGTGCCTGGAGCAGAGTGACGTGGCCGTGCCCGGCAGCAGCCTGGGCACCGAGATCTGGGAGAGCAGCAGCCAGGGTAAGAGTTGGCCAGCCAACTTGGCTCAGGGCCGTCCCCTGGGCCTGGGATCCCTCCTTGGGAGCGTCCTGCTTTGGGGCTGCGAATGCTTGTGGAGCTTTCCCGGTTCCCTGCCTCCTCTCCAGAGCCCCGGTGTCACATACCGCCCCAGCCCCACCTGCTGCAGCAGGCCCTGGACAGAAGTAACTTCTCCCTGCCTGAGGTTTGGGGCAAGAGCACACCATTCCGTGTGTCCAGTGGTCTGGACAACGAGAGCCCCATCTTTGTCCATTATCCTTCCTTCTCCCGGGTGAAAGAGCAGCAGGTCACTGCTGGGGAGGAGGAGAGAGTCGGCAGCTTTCCTGCCTGCTGTGAGCCGGCCCCGACCCTGGGCGCTGCTGGCAGCTCCTCCTGATGCTCTCTCAGCAAGACTGAGGGGACCTGACTTCTTGGAAAGTTTGTTTCCTTGCACTTAAAAAAATTTTTTTTCAAATCTAATGCTCTTTCCTGGTAACTTCTCATTTTAAAATACAAAAGTATTTTAATTAAGCAGACTCTTCTCGAATGCCTGCTCTGGGTAGAGCCCTGCAGAGTACACGGGGAAGGGAAAACGTGAGGGCTTGGTCCCTCACAGGGGAGCTTAGAGAAATTACCCATTTCCAGTGTGCTCTGCAGAGTAGCCGAGGCCTGCAGAGCACCGGGACGTGACCTCAGAGCCGCAGGACAGACACCGCGGTCCTGGGTTCTAGGTGTTGATTCTTGGAGTTTCACTGCGTGACCTTGCTTCCAGTGTGTGGCAAAAATAACATTGGAAGAGGGGCACCGGGGGGCTCAGTCGGTCAGGTGTCTGCCTTCAACTCAGGTCATGACCCTGGATCCTGCGATTCGGCCCTGTGTGGGGCTCCCCCGAAATAAAGTCTTTAAAAAAAAAAAATTTGGAAGAGACCCAACTTTGGAAGTATGATCATCCCTAAATAAGTTACTGCAGTCCGGTGATCTCGTTGCACACTTGGGCGACGGGTCTCACACTCTGAGCATCCACGGACGCCTGCCCTCTTGTCCCTCCGAGCAGACCAGGCTCCAGCCGCCTCTGCTCTTCGGCCTTGGCTGCCGGGATGCCCTAGCGCTGCCCTGGCTGCTCGCGGGGGGCAGGCAGCTGCTGGATCTGAGAACAGTGTGTCAAGTTTTGTGGACATACACGGGTCTGTGGCTTTTGTGGGCATCTTGGAGTGGTCCTTGAGCTAGCAGGAGTTGAGTAACACCAGCTTGAATCTTCGCGAGTCTTTGCGGGAGCTGCCGGCTTGTAGAAATGAATCATTGGCTCAAGCGAAGGAAAGCTTCACTTCGTAGGGCTGGCAGAGTCCTCCCCGATGTGCATGAGCCGCCGCCTGCCTGCTGGAGCACGTAGTTGATGAAGGAAAGAGAAGCGCATTTATTAGAGTCTGTCTGAGGATGCTGGGAAGTCAGCCCACTGGCTCCTGGGGGTGGGCTCTCTCTGGCCCGCCGCTGCCGGGGCCAGGAGGCTGGGGAGTGGCCTGGGTGTGTGTCAGCGGCACCCGGCCTTGTTTCTCCGGCCCGAGGCTTCCCCTGTGAGCCCTGACTCTCTGTCTCGCTCCCTCGGGCAGCTCTGCCCGTTCAGGCCCCGACCAACGACTCCTGGACAAAAGCTGCCACCGCCTTCAACAGTGCCGAGCCTGGCTCCGCCGAGGTGAGTGGCCGCCACGCTGCTCGGGGCTGTGCCCGTGCTCCCTGCAGCCACGGGGCCGGCCCGGAGCTGTTCCCACCGGCCCCGGCTTGGCTCTCGTCTTCGGTCTTGACTTCTCATCTGTGTGAGGTCCCTGTGTGAAGGGGAGAGGGTGAGCGACCAGGGCCTCTCGTGTGAGCCCGTGGTGGTGGTCGGTCTCCGACCTGGGTCATGTGAGGGAATGAGCCTGGCAGCCGTGTCCCTGGCACCCTCTGCGTGTCTTGCGGATTCGACCACCTCCTCAGTTGTTGGGCACCACTGGTGGGTCGGGGCAGAGGTCAGGACAGGACTAAAAGGGACAGGCATACTGGGGGGATGGGCCTCAGCCACGGGCTTGGTTTTGCTTCCTGGTCCCGTGTTGGAGGTTGGGGTTCAGCGCTCCTAACCCATTTTGTGCCTTGCACAGCAGGGTTTTAAGAGCAGTCAGGGGGACAGCGGCGTTGACCTGAGTGCTGAGTCTCGGGAGTCGTCGGCAACCTCCTCCCAGCGCAGCTCCCCGTATGGCACTCTGAAGCCGGAGGACATGAACGGTGCTGGCCTGGAGCCCAAGGCTGACAGCCACAAGGAGCAGGCTCAGAAGCAGTCTGAGCCGAAGGTAAGCTGTAGGGCCATTCACAGAGTCCTGGGCCAGGGCAGGAGGGGCTGTCCACCTTTGTCTTCCTCCCCTCTTCCTGGGGTTCAGAGGCTGGGGCTTGGGGTCCTTCCAGTCTGTGTTTCTCAGCATCTCTGCTTTTTCCATCAAGGATGCAGAACAAGGCTCAGGACAGAGCAAGGAGCACAGACCAGGTCCCATCGGCAATGAGCGGTCTCTGAAAAACAGAAAGGGCTCAGAGGGTGCCGAGCGGCTGCAGGGGGCTGGCGTCCCGCCTGTTAACGGGGTGGAGATTCACGTGGATTCTGTGCTGCCGGTGCCACCCATTGAATTTGGAGTCAATCCAAAAGTAAGGCTGGGATGTGTTTCCGTCCTGCCCCCCACCCTTCTTTTCCTACTTATGGAGAGAGGGGGATGCTGAGATAGGGGAGGTGGGAGCTAAGCAGTACGCTGGGGGAGCACGTCAGTGTGCTGGACGTAGCAGGCACTACTGAGCTGCCTTCTAGAGTGTTCTCCCGGCACCAGCTAGGTGCTCAGCCTGAGCAGACCGGCTATCTTCACGGTCTCCATTGGGTTGGCCGTGGGCACAGGCAGGGAGCAGAGAGGGTGGGGCAGGGCTGGCATCTTCTCTTGGGTGCTGTCTGGTGAATGTTGCTCAGTCCATATTTTGAGTCACTGAGACTGGATCAAATCAGCATGTGCCTCTGCTGAAAGGTGGGCCAGATGATTTCACTGGACTCCTCCTCCTCCTCCTCAGGACTCTGATTTCAGCTTGCCCCCTGGTTCTGCCTCTGGTCCTGTGGGGAACCCGGTTGTCAAACTTCAGGACGCTTTGGCCAGTAACGTGAGTGTGCTTCTACCTCAGGCTCTGTTGTCCTCTGTGCTGGCAGGCCCTGGGAGGAAGGGAGCAAGCCTCCTGGGAGACTGGAGAGGGCTCTGAAGCCAGAGGAGGGGACCAGGTCTGGGGTCAGCCGCCTGAGCTGGGTGTGGGGTGGGCCACGTTTTCTAGCTGGTTTCATGTCTTTGGGCAAGTTGTATAAATGCACCTTGCTTTGGGGATCTTAAAAATGGGCAAACGTAATTCCTAAGGTCTGGTTTATTTGGCATTCTGTGATTCCCCGATCTTCCAGGTTCTGTGGTTATGTATGTTTGATGATGTTGGAACAGATGTTTTTTCGGAGCATTTTCTCAGAATCCCTGTAAAACGTTTATTTGTGGGCGCTGGGCATGTGTGGGCAGGTCTGTTGGTCATATTTCCAAAGAAATGTAACAAAGCCCTCTTTTTTAGTTTTTCGGGTGGGGTGGCTGTGACAGAACCCGGGATCTCCAAGCTGGGACCCGGTGCCTCTGTGCTCCATGGGGTGGGGGCGTGGATGTGGCTCTCCGTGGATTCTGTCGTGGCAATCGTGAAGGGAGCTATGTGGAGGAGATAGCCAGGGTCTCCGTCGCTCGCAGCCTCGTCCCAGCGTCATGAGCGCATGTCTGCTGTGTAGGCCTGTCATAGTCCATGGTTTCCTTTTCCCCTCTAGGCGGGCTTAACGCAGAGTATTCCCATCCTCCGGCGTGACCATCACATCCAGAGGGCCATCGGCCTCTCCCAGATGTCCTTCCCCACTGCTGACCTCACCCTGAAGGTAATACCGGCGCCGAGCGAGCATCCCCGCCCCCCCGCCTGCCATCCTGCGGCCCCGGTCTGTGCGCGCCACCCACCTTTCTGGTGCTAATGCTTCTGCTGCCCTTGCTTTTCAGATGGAGTCTGCACGCAAGGCTTGGGAAAACTCGCCCAGTTTGCCAGAGCAGAGCTCCCCCGGGGGCGCGGGCTCTGGCATCCAGCCCCCGTCGTCTGTGGGAGCCTCCAACGGGGTCAACTACAGCTCCTTCGGCGGGGTTTCCATGCCGCCCATGCCTGTGGCCTCTGTCGCACCTTCCGCTTCTCTTCCAGGTACGCCCCACGCACCCCCCGGCCCGAACCAGCTCGGGTGGGGGGGGGGTCACCTTCCTCATTCTAAGAGAGGCTTGGATTGCTTGAGTTAGAGAGTGTGCAGGGGTAGGAGTTTGTGTGTAGGTCGGGTGGTCGTAGCCTCCCAGGTGCTGCAGGTAACATGCTCTTCCTGCTTTCCTGCTCCCCTCCCCTGGGAAGCAGACCAGAAGCAAGCAGAGATGGGGCTTACCCCCTGGGAGCGGCTCAGCCCTGTGCGCTGCAGCCCCTCCCTCTGTGAGAGAGGACTGGCTGTCTGCGGGTTAGCCAAGGAACCAAGGTCATACGCGGAAAGTGCTCTGTGTCAGTCAAGCCCCCCATGAGTGGGAACCCGCTTTACCGCTGCGCTGGTGCTCAGAGGGAGAGGGCGCTGTTTTGAGGCCCAGCCGCCCATCCCCGGGACGCAGTTCCTGTAGATCGTTCTGACCCTCCACACCCTCCACTGTGGACTCAGCGCAGGAGGATAGAGAAGCCAGGGGTTGAGACCCAGGCCACCTCCACTGCAGTAGCGCTGTTCCCGCGGGCACTGACCGGTGGGAGGTTGGGCTGGAGTCGGTCCCCACTCCTGGGCCCCAATGCTGCCGCCTGCCCATGTTCCCCAGCGGGTGAGTCGGAGTGGGGCTGCTGGAGCACCGGCCTGAGCGGCTCTGCACACACACTCCCTCCCGCTGACTCCCTGGGGAGGTGCACGCGTGTGAACTTTCGGGAAGGGTGAGACCTGACTCTGTTTTGTCTCCCTTGGCCTTCTGCTTGCAGGCAACCACCTGCCGCCTCTGTACCTGGATGGCCACGTGTTCGCAAGTCAGCCCCGGCTGGTTCCCCAGACCATACCTCAGCAGCAGAGTTACCAGCAGGTGATGCGAGCAAGCCAGGGGGCTGCGTGGGGGACGGGCGCACAGCGCGCAGCGGGATGACTTCCTGCGTGGAATTGTGCGTTGTCTCGCTTCCTGCGTCCCTCACGCGCACCACCCAGCTCCCAGCCCGTCCTAGCGGCCAGGAAACGTCCAGTGAACGGACACAGGGGAGACAGGGAAGAGGAATGGAGCTCTGCGTCCCAGACTCTGTTTCCCTCTCTCAGAGTTCTTCCTGTGCCCTCGGTGGGGAATTAGCTGAAATGGAATTCTCTTTGGTATCCTTTGGTATCAGGTACCCTTCTGATGAAGAGAAGAAAGGCCTGAGTCCCAGGCATGGATTCGTTAGAAAGAGGTAGTTTTAGAAACGTGCAGGCATTTGTTTTCATGCAGGATGGGTGTATTTTCTGTGCTGTGAGGGGCGGATTTCTGGAATCCTCCCTGCTGAAGCCGGTGTGGAGCCTTCTTACAGTCCAGCACCCATGGACCTATGTGCCAGCGTGGCGGGTCTCTTGGCAGAAGCAGACCTGGGGACCGAGGACCGAGGACTTGGCTTGTCCCTACTTGTCGGGAAAAAAAACTGTTGTTAAATATCCTATCATTTGGATTTACAAGATGTCGATCTTCGTGTGACTGGGTAGCATCGAGTGTATTCGTTGTGTGCGTGTCCCCCTCACCGTAGGTTCCAAAATGCACCACTGTCAGTACCTGTAGCCAGGGTTCAATCTTGCTGTTGCGTGGAATCCATTGTAGGAACATACGAGCATTTGGGATTATTACCCGTTGTTTGCTTTTTCCCAAGAGCAAGGAAAGCGCCGGAAGGACACACCCCAGTGCGCATTTGGGGCAGTGTTTCAGCTGCCGTGAGGCGAGGGGCTGGGGTGTGGTGGGGAGTGGAGAAGCAGCCCGGAGGGCCTCGCAGTCACCTGCCTGGCTTCCTGTCCGCAGGCTGCCGCTGCCCAGCAGATCCCACTTTCCCTCCACACGTCTCTGCAGGCCTCAGCCCAGCTGGGACTGAGGGGCGGGCTGCCCGCTTCCCAGGCTCAGGAGATCTTCAGCTCCTTACAGCCCTTCAGGTGAGCTGCGGCCAGCGAAGCCTGCCCCCCGAGGCCTGTGGGCTCACTCCCTTTGTTATGCTGCTGACTCACGTGTCTCTGCTTTGGGGGGGGGGGGCGATCATAGTCATTTCAGGCTCATTCTTCTTTTTTTTTTCTCCCCCATAACCCAGCAACCCTAACCCTCCCCTAACCCCCCCAGCAACCCTCAGTTTGTTTCCTGAGATTAAGGGTGTCCTGTGGTTTGTCTTCTTCCCCGGTCCCATCTTGTTTCATTTTTTCCCTCCCTACCCCCATCACCTTGCCTCTCAAATTCCTCATATCAGAGAGATCATATGATAATTGTCTTTCCTTCAGAGTCATTCTTAACTGCTGCAGGAGCTGCGTGGGCTTGACGGTCCTCCATGGGCCTTGTTGTTCCTTTCCATGTCATCCTACTCCTTCCCAGCCCCTCCCAGCCCTCGCTTCGTCCTGTTGGCCACCACCCTTGGTCTGCTCTTCCCATGTGCCTGAAGCCCCAGGCCTTTGGCATCGTGCAGGATTTCCGGGCCTTGTACAGCCTGGATACAGATCCCAGTGACGCTCCAACCGCGGCTCTTAGACCAGCACATCCGCACCGTCTAGGAGCCTGTTACAAGTGCAGATTCTCAGACTGTCCCAGACCTCCTGAGTCAGAAACACGGGTGGTGGTGGGGGGCGGCGGCAGTGAGGTCAGCGGCGTGGGCTTTAGCGAGCCCTTCTGGGGGGGTCACAGTGTGTGCTTTCACTAGAGGCCCGCCACCGCACCCCTGCCTCTGACCAGTCGGCTCTCTGGCTCTTGCAGGTCTCAGGTGTACGTGCACCCCAGCCTGTCACCACCCAGCACCGTGATCCTCTCCGGGGGCACAGCCCTGAAGCCCCCGTACTCGGCCTTCCCAGGCATGCAGCCCTTGGAGATGGTGAAGCCCCAGTCCGGCTCCCCCTACCAGCCCATGAGTGGAAACCAAGCCCTTGTCTATGAGGGCCAGCTGGGTCAGGCCGCTGGCCTGGGCGCCTCCCAGCTGTTGGACTCCCAGCTCCCACAGGTCAGGAATTCAGTCCCTCCTGCTCAGAACACTAGGCCTCCCTTCTTTCATGCCTGTTTTTCCTGTTCGTCTGGCTCTTGATGTGTGATTTGCTGCTTGTAACCCTCGTGACTGGTCCTTGGGCTGCTAGAGCGGGACAGGTCCTCTGCCTGGTGAGGACGGTCCCATCTCCTCTGCATCCCCCGACAACACTGCTTCTCCCACAGCCTCTCTCCGCCCTCATCCTCGGGGCTTGGAGATGGGGTGTATGTCCTGGCATACCCTAGACTGCTCTCCCTCTTCCCCAAAACCCCAGCTCTGGAGCCCATACTGTCCACTGCTCCACTGGCCTCCATGTGCCTGTGAGTCCACATAACGAGTCCAGTGTTTGGCTTCTCATCTTCCTCTCCCTTGACTATCCGCAATGTTGGGCGGCTTTGAGGGGCACTCCTCCCCTGCTTTGGCCCCCGACTCAATCTCCCACACACAGCTCCTAATCTAGCCACAGGTGGTTTTGATGTGTGCATTGACAATCTTAGTCTCTGAACCACGGCCCCCTTGCCAGCAGTGTCCCCCCGTGGTCACGCTCCGTCCGGGCTGGTCAGTGTCAAGCTGCGCCTCTTCTGGGCAGCTTAAGGGTCTTACCAGTCACCAGCTGTGCTCTTCTAGCTCTCCCCCTCTAGTGACCCAGCTCCGGCCACCTGTTGACCCCTTGCCCCAGTGGGCTCACTTCCTTCCCTGCCCAGCTTAGCCAAGCTGCCTCGTGGTATTTGCCCTTAGCCCTGCCCCCGCGTTCTCACCCTGATGAAGTCTGTGTCTGCACGGCCGTGTGCGCCTGCACAAAACCAGACCTGCTTGGGCTATGTGCGGCCGCCCGCCGACAGCCACCTCCGGGGGCATCCGTGTCCCTGCACTCGGCCTGTCAGTCCCCTGCCCCCCCGCTGATCTCAGACTTGCAGCTTTCTCCTCCCTGCCTTCCACCTGCCAGCATGTGGCATCTTGCTTCCTCTGTCACTAGAGAAATAGAAATGAGAGAGAGCACAAAACAAGATCTTGTATGAAGCGCCTCCTGCCGGGTCTCCTGCCCCGGGGGTGGCCTGGCCGTGCCTGAGGGAAGCTTTTCAGCCAGGCTCCTGCTCCTTCCCTTGGAAGCTACAGGGCCACCTTCTGGGGATGACGTGCTTGCTGTTTACACCCAGCCGACCCTATTATTCCCCTCATTAGAGAGAGGAAAAAAAAAACACCATTAAACTTTTTTTAAGGACACCAGACAGTTCTTGATAGTTGTTTGTTGTTTTTTTTTTTTAAATTTTTTATTTATTTAACAGAGAGAGGGAGAGATCACAAATAGGCAGGCAGGCAGAGAAAAGAGGGGGAAGCAGGCTCCCCGCTGAGCAGAGAGCCTGATGTGGGGCTCGATCCCAGGACCCTGAGATCATGACCTTAGCTGAAGGCAGAGGCTTAATCCACTGAGCCCCCCAGGCACCCAGGTCCTGGTGGTATTTTACCCTCATCATGCTGACCCATCAGCAGCGCTGGACTCAACCCCCGCCCCCTGAACCAGACACACACCACCCCCCACCCCTGCAGAACTGTGTTCTTCACTCTGGTTCGCAGGTATCATCCTCACCTGTGTGGAACCTGTGCGCTGTGGGCTCTGCCCTCCGGCCGCTGTCTGGTCCGGTGGCTCCCGGTCCCATCAACGTTTGGGTCTTCCCAGCCCCACCAGGTGTATGTTTTCCAGCCTCCAGGCTGTATCTCACTTCCGCTCTGGTGTCTTACAGTGACTCACACGTGACGCGGAAGCCATCAAGTCCAAAGCCTGATTTTCCACCGGTCGTTCTGGCTGTCTTGTCCAGGTTACCCATAGGTCCCCTCTTGCCCTCATGCCCTCTCTGATCCTTCAGGTGCTGTGGGCTCTGCCTTTGGAAACTATTCAGAATCCAGCCGTTTCTAGGGCCTGACCTTCTGTTCGCAACACAGCAGCCAGGGCGCCCCCTAGAACACAAGTGTAGCCACGCCACACCCTTAGCTGGCTCTCCAGCAGCGTGGCGCCGTCCTCCTCTTTGTCCCAATCCTGTTGTGTGCAAGGAGGAGCAGGGGTCTGGAGGCTCTGGCTGCTACTCGTCTCCATGATGCAATTCCAATAGATCCTTCTGACCCCCACTGTGGACTCAATGCAGGGGGATGACGAGGAAAGTGACTGAGAGACAAGTGGCCTCCCTACCCTAGTCTTGAGTCTCCAGGCCCCCCTCCTTATCACCCCCCCCCCCACACATACCACACAAATGTTTCATAGCCTTCAGAAGGATCCAAGAGTCTCCAGTTCAGGAACCGTAAACCCCAGAACCCGGTTGAGTTTTCCATCACCTTTAGAAGGAAAACAGTAAATAGGTTTTGCCTTTTTGTGCCTCACAAAGGAGTAGATAGATACACGTCCGTAAGCATTTGTTTTTGGGGATTTCCTTGGCCATTACTTCCTGAGAAGCCCTCCTGCCCCGACACATAGGGGGTTTGCTGCCTGCACCCCCAGAGCTGGGTCTGCTGTGCCCCGGTGCTTCCCCGATTCATGCAGTGTGCACCCGGTAAGCCTTCGCTGGGCGAAAGCAAGAAGGGTTGGGGTGCACGTGGCCCTCTGCATTCCCGGAGAGGAGCCTCTTACATCCCACGCTTGCCCCAAGAGCCCCTCACCGTGTGGCACCTGCCTGGTCCCGGCGGTCACAGTTGCCCTACCTGCGAGGCTGTGCCCTAGCAGAAATCCTTACACTGGTCTTAATGTGCAGCGGCCACCCTTTAATTCTGTGGAAACGGGGACCTGGTGTATGACATGTGTTTGCTCTGGGGATCAGGTGTAAACAGTAGTTTGTGACTTCCCCTCAACATCTGTTCTTCCTCTTGATTGTCCCTGTTCTTCAGCAGCTGACAATGCCGCTGCCAGGCTCCCAGCTCCCTCTGCCGCGGTACGGCTCTGGGCAGCAGCCCCTGATTCTGCCGCAGTCCATCCAGCTGCCGCAGGGGCAGAGCCTCTCTGTCGGGGCCCCCCGAAGAATCCTTCCACCCGGCTCCCAGCCTTCGGTCCTTAACACCAGCAGAGAGGTAAGGAGGACTCCATCCCGCTGCGTCCCCCGGGAGAGTTGTTGCTAGCTACTCAGGAAGCACTGTTGGGACAGGAAGTGCCCGAGGTCAGGGGGCGAGCTCTTGGCCCTGCTTGTGGTGAAGTCCTCTAGGAACCCCGTGGCGGGGCCCCCTTGTTTCCCGTGCAAGCGAGGAACATAAGCTAAGACCCAGAGCAGAACGGAAGGGCTGTGTGTGGTGGTGACACCTGGGGCCGATGGACCAGAGGAGCCCTGCTGGGGCCGTCTCAGGGACTGGTCCCAGATGTCCCCACAGACCGTGTCTAGGACTGGGGTCCAGGCTCTGCTCGCGGGCATCCTGGTGGTGCACGGTCCTCTTTCCCCGCCCCCTGTAAGAGAACAAAAACAAGACCTTGGTTCTGAGAAGAGACCTCGTGGACCTAGACTGGGGGTGGGAAGAGGTGTTGCAGATTCCTTTAGACGATCCCTCTCGCCCTGGGAATTCTTTTTTTAAATGTTTTTTGGGGTTTTTTGTTTTGTTTTAAAGATTTTATTTATTTATTTGACAGAAAGAGAGATCACAGGCAGGCAGAGAGGAGGAAGCAGGCTCCCTGCTGAGCAGAGAGCCCGATGCGGGCCTCAATCCCAGGACCCTGAGATCATGACCTGAACCAAAGGCAGAGGCTTTAACCCACTGAGCCACCCAGGCGCCCTCCCTGGGAATTCTTGTCGGCTCTGCACAGGGTGGGTCAGTGAGGGGTGAGGACCAGGCATCTCTAGGGCCTTCAAATTACTGCTCATTCCTTCTTGGTGTCTTCAGTCCTCTCAGATGGAGATGAAGGGCTTCCACTTTGCCGACAGTAAACAGAATGTTCCTTCAGGAGGCTCCGTGCCGTCACCACAGACTTACAGGTAAAGAAATAACCTGACAGTCGGATGCTGCGTCGCTGAGTACCTGAGTCTAGACGGGACTCAGTGGTTCAGAGGAGTCTTAGGGGCACAGGGAGAGCCGTGGAAGGGCGTTGAGGTTGGTTCCCCTTTGAGGCCCCGCGTCACCTTGGTGTCAGTGCTGGACACACTCATGCTTTAGGTAGCCATGGTAACATCAGGAACTGGTGGGGTAAACACCAGTCACCATAATAAAGTGCTCTGGTTTGGGAGAGCTTTCTGGAAACGTAGTAAGAGGAGTGGCTGACTTTTTAATCGTGTGAGGCCCGACCTGACTACTCCCAGCTTTCTCACCAGATTTTCCAAAGGATTCACTGGCCAGGAAGGTGTACTCCTTGGAAAGTGAGGGGAATTTGCTTTCCTGGGACTGCATGTTCCCTGCACTGGCCCGCTCGCCTTGCGGGGCTGCCCGTGTCTCAGTGTGGACTGGCCCCCTCTCTCTGCATCCTCGGACTCGGTCTCTGCCTCCAATAAATGTCCCAGTTCCCTTATCTGGATTTGGAGGTGGCTTTGGATGAATCCCGGTGTTGAATTACTTACCAAGCTAGCAAGTCAAAGAACCTCTGGTTCTCCTGAGCTCTTGGCCCCCGAGGAAGAGTGTGCCGGGTGGGGAGGCAGCATACTCCGGCCTGGGGCCTGCGGCGGGCAGGCGCAGTGGGCTCTTGTTGCACATGGGGGACGCCTGGAGCGCCCTCTGGTCTGCAAGTGAGTGGAACAGATACGTGGGACTTGCAGCTCTCTGTGAGAGGCTAGCGGCACGGCTCCAGGGCTCCGAGGTCCGTGTAGGGGCGCACAGCCGCCCTGTAGTCCCGGGAGCACTGACGCAGGTCAGAGAACCATCCGTCCTCCTGCTGCGGCTGCTCTGCCGTGCTGCTCTTGAAGAGTGGAGGCTGGGTCCTCGTCTCTCCCGTCTGTCCGTCATTCTCCCCTCCACCTGCACTTCCAGAGAATGGCATTTGTGGGACCTTGCCCCCATTCCATCATCTTTTCTGTTCTTACATCATCCTCTCGTCTTCACTTATTTTTGTTTATTAGTTTGTTTTGTGTTCCGACCATCTTTTTCACATAAGCCCAAACAACAGAACTTAGGAGAAACACAGACAGCAACCCAGAACGATGGGTGTGACCTGGAGTGACGAAGGGGGCTCTCCGGAGAAGCACATGCTGTCCGCGCGCGGCGCGGAGCAGCGTCGGTCCCAGAGAAAGCCAGGGCTCACAGGGCGAGAGCCGCCCGTGTCTGTTTAGTGCAGTGGGCTCTTTGGAGAACATGTAGAAGGTAGAAGTTTTCACAAATGGTCTCGGCTTCGTTGGTGATCTGGCGGGGGGCGGAGATTGGTGTCTTTTTATAAGAAGGTGTTTTCCAAGTGTTCTAGAAACAGAGCTTCGGAGGCATGCCCTGCCAGAAAAGGGTTCCCTGGCCAGACACTTGCGGCTCGTGGCCCACGGCACAGTCTGGGCCCCCATCGTCGAGGCTCCTGATAGACACCCAGCACTTCACGAGCTTCTGACCGCTAGTCAGCGCCTGGGGGAACTGGTTGTCTCGTCCGTGGAACAAATTCAGAAAGATGTTCCAAAAGAGTTTTGAGTTTTGTTTCTTCCGATTTCTCTTTCCACCGCCCCCAACACACACGCATATACTCTGCCTGAAATAAATGAGAACTAGAAATAAACTTGGCACCATTCTGAAATCAGCTTCATAGACCGTTTGGGTCACAGAACCCCATTGATGTGGACCCCGAGGGACGGTCATTGGCCGTCTACCTGTCCAGTCGGTGTCTGCCCACAGCCGGGGCCTCGGCCCCGGTGCCCTCTGCCCTCTGGCTCTCTGAGGTCTTGGCTTTCCTCCGTCGGAGAGGGCGGCACCCGAGCCAGGGCCGTGCCACGTGCTAGGCTTGACTCAGTTTCTCTGGCGACGCGTGTGTTCTCACCCCCTGCCTTTGGTTTTTTCAGGCCTAGCTCTGCTAGCCCCAGTGGGAAGCCCTCTGGATCAGCAGTTAACATGGGCTCTGTGCAGGGACACTACGTTCAACAGGTAGACGATGGCTTTCCAGATCCTCCAGCCCCGGACGCTTAGGCCTGTCTCCAAGCGCCAAAAGAGAAGGGACTGTCCAACCCACTTGAGTGCTCCTCTTAAAAAGAGAGACGTGCCCTAGCGCTTAGAGCGGGGCGCTGGGGGCCGGCGGCCCTAGTCCCTCCTGGCACAGGCATTTCTCCTCTTGACGGGCGTCTGGATCCTTCCTTGTCCTGCAGAGAAGGGAGGATGCGGATTCCTCTGAGGAGGTGGCGCCAGAAGGTGGACTCTCCCTCCGTAGCGATTTGGGCCATGAAGGCGCTGGGACTCGGTTAGGTCTGTGGGTCAGCTCTAGAAGCCGCGTGTGTGTGCGTGCGCGTGCTAGCTCTAGTAAGTGCTGTGTCTCGTCTCTGTCTTGGCTGGGTGGGAGTACCCGTGGAACAACGCTTTTCCATTTTGTAACAAAAGGGGTTTCCCAGTGTCTTTGCCTTTAGGCACTGTTCTCGGCTGCTACTCTAAAATGCGATGGGGCTCCAGAGCTCACACATGTCAGGCGTGGCTTTTTAATTAAACCGCATTCCTGGCTGATGGAGGCGGAAGTTTGATCGCTCATTGCACTCCTCCTAACTCGGTTCCCCGAAGGGTCGCTCCTTGAATTGCTTGGACTGAGCTGCTAAGGCTTTCTTGCAGAGTTCACACCCCGGTGGGGGCAGAGTCGAGGCTGGCCACAGAGCTGCAGGTTCCTGGGACCCTGACTGGGAATCTCAAGGCCAAACGAGGGCCCAGGGGAAAGGTTTCCAGAGAACAGGAGTCGGGGTGGGGGTTGGGTGTCAAAGACCGGGGAGAACCAAGTCCACATAGTGGCTCTGTGCCCCTCGGCAACGTTCTGCAGTTCCGACTCGTGGGGTGCACTTGGATCTGCTCAGGGGCTTTTTGCCCTTGGGACATGGGGTGCACTGATTTGAGAAGGGCCTTCCAAGTGTGCCTTGGATGTGCCCATGTTGCATAGGCCCGTGGCCATCACAGAATGCTTCCCGGAGGACCGGCATCTTCTTGCCTCCCCGGATCACTGCCCTCAGCACCCGTGGGAGGGGAGAGTAGCTCACACCCATGTCCTTCCTCAGGGAGTTTCTTCTCAGTCTGGTCCTCTACCAAAGGATGGGCTTCTTAGGGTAGCTTTTCTCTGTGACTGAGGAGCAGGCGGGGGTTGGTGGGAGCTGTGTATCCAGACAGATGTTTCTACGTAAGGGTAACTGTCTCTGTCCCCATTCATCTGTCCAAAGGCCAAACAGCGAGTGGATGAAAAACCCAGCCTGGGGGCCGTGAAACTGCAGGGGGCTCCCTCAGCCGCCTCCCAGATGAAGCGGACCGGAGCGATCAAGCCTCGGGCGGCCAAAGTGGAGGAGAGCAAGGCCTGAAGGTGCTTGGCCATGTCTCCCCTCCCCCCATCTTGAGGACAGGGCCACCCCTCGGCCTTGACACAGCCAGATTTGCGGACATCTCGGACATCTCACCAGATCCACCGTCCGACCACCTGGCCCGGACTGAGAGACCTCCCTTCCTGCTCCACCTCCGAAAGCTCCATTGTCCAGCCAGCTTGCCCCCGTGGATCTGTGGCATTGACCTCGCTCTACTACGAAGCAAACAAGCAAGCAAACGACCCCGTCCCCGTGTCGTCCCCGCCTCCTGTCCACAGTGACCGTGGAGTGACTCGAGCCTTTGTGCAGTACAGATGATCCCCCCGCCCCCCCCGGCCCCCCCGTCTCTCCCAGGCCCCCCCGGCCCCAGGCACAGTGGTTTAGCAGCAGGGCCATTTTACTTTGAGGCTTTTTGTTCTAAAAAGCAGCTAAAGTTTTTACAAAGGAGAAAGGAAAAGAAAACAAAAACAGAAGCTATGTGTGCATAGCTGAACTTCTGTCCGCTCGCCATCCTCTCCCTCAGCCCGCCTCTGTCCCAGTGCCACACTTTCCCCTCTCTCCAGGGCCACTGGGTCTTCGCTGCGATTCCTTCACACAGGACTTCTGGGCAGACGCTCCCCCCGCCGCCGCGCTCCCTCAGCGGGTTAATGTGCCGGTGCTCGCAGTAGAAGTGGCGGGCCCGCCAGTGGGCAGCTCTGTGCTCGGGAGAGAGGCAGGTTAGGCTGGTGGCTCGCTGGGCTTCCAGCCCCTGGCCCGATGGCCGATCACTGGAGCTTCGGGGCAGCCAGTGAAGCCAACGGCGTTGTTAGTGTGATCATGACACAGAATTTCTGTCCCAGACTCTGCTGAAGCCCGTGGCCGTGCCCGCCAGGGGCGGCTGAGGTTAATCATGGAGATGCAGTCACCGGTGTTTCCCGGGGCTACCACTGACCTGCACACCCCTCTCCCTGGAAACCTTTCGTAACACGCCCTCCTCCTCTCCTCCTGAGCCTGTCTCTTTCTTGTCTGGGTCCTCCTCTCCTGCCACCTACTACACAGCTCGCCCCTGGAAACTGCGAGGCTCCCTCACGGGGGGACGGGCGCGAGGACAGCTGTCTGCTGGGGTCTCCGGCCCAGAAGGCCACCCCGAGAGCTTCCTTTTCCTCCTTGGTTTTGCTCTCGCCGGCTGACCCAGGTGGTGGGGGCAGAGGGGCCTGAGCTAGGCTGTGGGCGTCCGTCTTCCCGGATGGCTGGGGCAGGCTCCGTCCAAGGGGATGGTGGGTTGCGGTCTGACCGTTGTTCACCGCGGCCGTGGGCAGCCTTGGAAGAGGTGTGGAGATGCTGCCGGCAGGATGTTTGTGTGAGCCGTTTTATGCTGGGTTTTTGTTGTTTCTTTTTCAAATAAGACCTAGAAGGAAATCCTCCCCGATTGTGTCATTCCAAGGAGAGGGGAAGGGAAACGTCAGATTTTGCGCATGCTCTTCAGGGTCACTAACCGGCCAGCCCTGGTCATACGGGGCTGCTGTCACCGCCCCGGTGGCTCCAGGGAGGATGTGGCTCAGAGGACGAGCAGGAGGTGAGTGGGGAGGAGCCCCACAGAGTCCGACCTCGGGCTGCTGCCTCTGTGTGACGCCCCATGGCTCCGAGCGCTGTATCTAGCCCAGAACCTGGTAGGGAGCGGCACCTCGGGGCCCTTCACTGCTTTAAGGACTCGGGACGCATCCCGCCAGCGAGAGTGCCGGGCGGACGCAAGGGCCGGTGTTCCTTGGAAGATGCTGTAGTGCTTCATGACAGCTTCGTGTTCCCCTTCCTGCCTCCGTCCTCAGACCGGGCTTCTGCCATCTTCATGCCTCAGTCTCGATTCTGACGTCCCTTCTCCGAGCTGCTTGCTTGACGAGTTGCCCACTCTTGCCTGCCCTGTGTGCTCATTTGCTCTTTCTCTGCCCTGCGAGTGTGCGACTGCTGTCCCTGCGATCGGCCACCCTGCCCGCCGCTCCCCTCTGTCGCCACCTGCCGCCCTGCCTGGCTGCCTCTGTGGGAGCCACACACGGTCAGCACCGCCCGCACGCTCTGAAACACAGCCAGGCCCGCGCGCCCGGTAGCGGTGCACATCGTGTGTCAGAAGGAAGAAAAAGGTTTTCTCATTCTGAAATCCAACAGAGCAGCCCTGGATGCTGTCGGAAACGCAAGGTTTACCATTCAGGGGGGCCTGCCCTCAGAGAGACAGTGCTTCCTGTTTGAGAAAGAAATAAAAACAAAGGTCACCTGTTCCCCAGCCCTTTTCTCTACCCCTGTATTTTCTCTCCTTTCCCCTCCCCCAATAAAAACAAAACACTAGAATTTATTTATATGTATTGATGTTGTAGGTCTAGGTGAAAAAAAGTAAATGTTTCACTGCTCTATTTATATATGATGTTTGAATTCTTCTGTGCAGGGAAGGCCAGGAAATTGCATGTGAAGTTCAGTGCATTCACCACCTCTGTGTGCCCAAGCTGCGGTCTCTTTCCCACTAAGATACAGATTTTTCAATTGGGCTTGGGGCAGAGGGCAGGTCCGAGGCCTCCCTGACTGCCCCATCCCTTCCTCGGTCTGATGAAATGCAGTTTTTAGTGCAGAGTGATTTTAAGGTGCAATATCTCTTCTCTTCATGTGGTTTTAGAACCAAACTCAAGGTAATAGGGCTTAGGGTCTTACTTTGGTTTCAAACCCCCATCCTCCAGAGCCCATTTCCATGCTGAGTCGGGAGGCCATGGGGCCTCCGGTGGGAACAGGTAAAGGCCAGCACTGTACCTCGCTGGGCCTGCTGAGATGGGGGCGGGGGACGGGGGAGCGGTCCGAGACCTCTCATGGCACCTCTGCCTCCCACCTCATGCTGCCAGCTTGGCCCTGGCCGTTGATGGCGCAGCCCATTGCCTGGCAGCCGGTGACCCTGCAATAGTGTCGAGTGTCCAAGAGGCACCTCCCCCCCCCGAAAACAACTCTGCCACTTATGTTTTGGTCTGGTTTTCTTTACTGTTGCCTCCCCCTTTTTTAATCCACATTATTGTTTTCAGACTTGGAATTCATATACTTCTGGCTCTGGGTTCCTTATGAGGGAAACGAGAGGATGACTTACACATTCAGAAATCACTTGAGTTCCCAAACTGGCCATTCCGGCCACTTCAAGGGATATTGAACAATCTTGTGAAATATTGACCTCGGGTCTCTCCAGCTGTGCCCTCGCCTTCCTGTCTTCTGGATCTACCCTCAGGGTGGGTGAGGAGATTTGTGACTGACGCTCAGAGCCAAGGAGGCTGAGGGTGTGCACAGGGGTGCACGGCTGTTCAGAAATGGCCCACTGAGGCAGTGTGTGGCAGACTGGTTCCCCTCCACCAAGTAGCTGTGTGCTGCCTCTCAAATCTGTTTGTCCCTTTCCACTGCTGGCGGAGCAAGCCTGGGTTGGAAGGTCTGCGGGAAATGGCCTTTGACAACCAAGGACGCTAGAGTGTGCTGTCATGTTCTGTGCTGCATGGGAAATGCAGACTTCCAGAAAGCCAGCTCTTCCTGCTTGAAAATGGGAAAAGGACCCGAGAGATCACCTGGGACAGGGTGGCTCAGTGTTGGGGTCCAGCACTGTCCCCTAGCCATGCCCTCCATTGGGACCACCAGTGCATACTTGACTAGTGATCTTCCAGGCACATCTGACCTTGCCGTTTACCATTTCCCCACCCTAGCTGGGGGGCAGTGTCCCCAGGACCCGGCCTGCAACATGTTATGAAGGCTCTGTGTGGATGATTTTCTTCCATTGTTTAAAGGGGATACTGTACTCTAAGCTTTTGACCTTATGCCTTGCATAGTAAAAAGGGTTTGGGTTTTTTGTTCTTGAGGGTTGTCTTTGTTTCCTTTTCTTTTTATTTTGGCCTTTCCTCTTTGTCTTTTCACGTAGACCAGATATTTGAAAGGGCAGACGATGGCTAAAGTGTAATATGCAGCTTGTTTATATATATTTTGGGGGAAGCTTTTGCCTTGGATGGGAAATGGAATCATGGATTCAGCGGGCCATGGTGGCGCACTCACCCTTTGCCCTTCCCTCCGGATCAGTAACCTATTGTTTCTCCTTTCGAATATGTGATTGTACTAGCTCTTTCCATATGAAAGAATTCTCCTTATTTAAATAAAAAATTAAAAAGAAAAAAAAAAAGAAAAAGCCCTAAAGCTGAACATGCTTTCTCAGGCTGTGTGTCCCTCAATTTTCTGTTGTCGTTTGATGAGATGGAAGAGTTTTTATGGACAGCTTAAGTGGAAATCGGGAGTGACGTGGCTGAGATGCTTTAAAGCAAGATGTGGGAGAGAAGGGATTCATTGAAGCCTGTAGGTAGAGTGCGTCTTCAAATGGGTGAGCATTAGTGCTTGTCCTTCCCCCGGTGGGTAATATTAAGATGTGCTGGACATCTGCCTGTGCTTTGCCCTCCCCTGAGAAGTGGGTAGGTCAGAGGAGAAAGCATCTGATTTGTCATGGTTTATTTATTTTAATTTTTAAGTATGCTCATGACCCCAAGATCAAGAGTTGTATGCTCTACCAACTGAGCCAACCAGGTGCCCCCACTTTGTCATGTGTTGTGTGTGTGTGTGTTGTGTCTTTTGTCACTTCTTTAGTGACCCTTTTCTTTTGCTGAGACAGGAGGATTATGCTGCGCTCTGGGGTAGGGAAGATGAGTGCGCTAGGCATGGGGAAGTGAGATCAAGAGCTTGGATTTGAGTCCCAGCGGTGATGCTCAGTTCTGCCCCCATCCACCCCAGCTGCATGACTTGGAAGGACACTTCACCCCTCAGAGTCACAAGTTCAACTGTAAAATGTCGATTTAACAGTACCTGCCTCGCGGGGTAGTGTGGATTCAAAGAGGTCATGGGCACCAGTTAATGTAGGAAACGTAGAAATCCCCACGTATAACCCCTTCCATGAGGAAAGACTCCCTGCAGTTTCCCCCTGCGCCTCCTGATTGCAGGGAAGAATTGGGACCTGGGCACGGGCTGTCTCAGCTGTAGCGGCCACACGCATTCCCTGGATTCACTGCCCTCGGAACAGGTGGTGCATGAAACCTCACCAGGAGCCTGCCAGCCCCACTGCTCCCCGGGCCCTGGGAGCCTCCCGCCCGCCTCAAGCAGGGTGAGCCCCAGCTCTCGCTCCCTCTCCACAGCCTTGGGCGAGGCCTGGGTAAGTCAGAAGTCACGCTACTTTCTTAACCGGTGTCCTCTAACGCTGGGTTGACCAACATTCGCGGGGGGGAAAATCTTGCACAGTGAAGAACCATCATTGTAGTTCCTGACCCCGCAGTACCCATCCGTGAGATGAACAAAGGACCAGCAGGAGGAAGACTGGCAGAAGGGGGTGTTCCCGTAGGTTGACCGTCACGCCCCGTCTTTCCCCGGGCCGGCCGAAGGCACCGCGTGTCCGGACGGGCTCCGCGCGGCGGCCGGGGACGCCTGGGGGGACGGAAGAGCGGCGGCAGGGGGTGCAGGGACCCGAGGGAGCCTGGGCGGGCGGGCCGGAACCCGGGGGGCCGAGGGCCGGGGAAGCGGCGGCAGCACTGACCCCGCCCGCCCTCCCGGCGCACGTGCGCGCCCGCGGACTCCGGAAAGACACCCGCATGCGAGCTGCTCTCCGGGCTGCACTGCGATGCACACGGTTAAGGCCCAACTGTGTCGTTTTTAAAAAAGACACCGAAGCCTTCAGCGGCAACGGGATTCCTGCAATACAAAAGCCGTTAACAACGTACGACAGAGGCGTGTCCGCGCCGCTCCAGACCCGGAGAGCCCCGGCGGCGCACGCGCGGCGCCCAGGCTCAGGGCGCACGCGCGCCGCTGCCGCCAAGGGCTCCGCAGGCCCGGCGAATCGAGCGTCGAGCAAGCACTGAGTGGGCAGCGCAGAGTGCGGAGCCGTCTCGCCCCGGCGCGCGACCGGAACCCCTAACGGCCGGCGCCCCCCCGCCGTCCCAGCCGGCGGATACGAGGCGGGGCCGGACATGGGGAGCAGCCCTGCGGGAACTCGACGAAACGAGAGTACGTTTGGGGCGCCAGGGGCGAGCGTCCAGTTGAGACTCGGGGAGTTTGCGCGAGGCGCGCGTGCGTGGCTTGCTGACGAGCTGGGGGGCGGGGCGTCGGCGTCCGGCCCGCAGGGGGCGGGGCCCAGGGCAGGTGCGCCGGGGGCGAGAGGGGCGACCCGGCAGGTGCCCGCTTGGGAGAGGAGGGGGTGCCCAGGGGCGAGTGAAACCTTAGGGAAGGTGAGGCTGAGAGAGAAGGGGAATGCGTGGAAGAGGAGTGGGGGCCTCCCAGGGCCCATGAGGCCTCCTGGGGGGGGCGCCAAAGGCCACATGCAGCTTTGGTGCGAGAAGGGGCGCCTAGTGTAGATGCAGCCTTCAGACAAGTGGGGCTCCAGGGGAAGATGACGCCTCAGGGAGGAAACGGGGTTGCCTGGGTACAGATGCACCCTCAGGGTGAGAAAGGGGGTGTCCAGGGAATGGGTTGCAGCAGGGGTGGGGTGGGAGGCACTAGCGGCAGATGAGGAGGCTTCTGGGGCTCAGAAGGGTGAGGTTGGCGAGGTCCGAGGCTTCCTTAATAACGCAGCTCCTCTCCAGGAAGCGCTCAGTTGGTGTTGGTGGAGTGACAGAGGTCCCCGAATTCTCACCTTAGTTGACTGCTGGTGTCCTTGGGACTTTGTGTCAATGAACCCCCGGCACCTGCTTCTTCGCGGGACACCTGAGAGCTGGGGTGGTTGCGGAGCTCTTCCTCGCATCTGTGAGGCTTCCCGGTAGCTGCTCACTCATTGATGCCACCTCTTCCCTTCTCCAGAACGGCCTCGAGGACCAGCTTCTCTACAGGATGTTGGGCTTTTTGGAGCGCCCTGTGGTGGTGACGGCTGACATCAATTTGAATTTTGTGGCTCTGACGGCAGTGGGGTTACTGAGCCGCTTGTGGCAGCTCGCCTATCCAAGGGCTGTGGTGTAAGTCAGACAACCCCATTCGGGGCGAATCAGTAATTGTAACGTGTTCACACGTAGATGACGGAAAGTGCCCTTCTGAACGGAAGTGAGAGAGTGGGATTCTGCGCTTCTTGGTGATGGGTGTTTTGGGCAGAGGGGAGGCCAGTCAGTCCCCAGGACAGCCCGCGCTGAATCCACCTGTCACATCTTGCCCTGTGGTTCTCTAGCAGGTGAAATCTGGCTCCTGAAACAGGTGCAGCAGCCGTAGGTAACCATTTAAAATGCAGGCTGGAGGACTGATGGGGTTGGAAGTGGGTCGCCATTGACCTTGGAGTGCGTTCTTTGTTCTAAGGAGAGAGGGCAGCTGGTGGTGGCGAACTGGGCCATTCACTCTCTGGTTAATATGTGTGTTCAGAAAAGAACAAAAGGAAAAAACAAAAGAACAAAAGAGTTCAGGTTTTCATTGTGGAGTACTAATATTGAACACGTACGGGAGCACGGAGGAGAGTGTGACAAATGAGCGCCCCCCCAAAGTGTTTGTCACTCAGCTTCAGTGGATTTTCTTTGAGGCAAGTCATAAGCAACATGTTTAAGTGACTTGGTATCTTTCTAAAAGATGAGAACTCTCAAAAATAAGAGCCATGTCAATGTTATCATGCCCAGGAAACTGACAGCAATGTGGACAGTGCCCTTGAATGTCCCTGACGGTCTGAAAACAGTCGTCGCAGTTGGTTTCCGATTTCACAAATACATTCATGTCTCCCCGCGACCCTACACCTGGTTACGAGGTGTGATTCTGACCCTTAGTCACAGACGTCGCCTTGGGTCTGTGGGGCCTCTCGGTAGGCTGCCTTACCAGCACATCCCAAAATGAAACGGGAGGGTAAATAGAGTCTGTGTTGAGCAAACACCCGAGTGTGTGGCTGTTCTTGGTGAGCCTTCCCTCCCATCCTTGTGCATGGGCGATACTGTGCACCTGTCTGAATATTTGGGGACAAGGCGCAGGTATAGTGGAAGCTCTCCCTTTCTGAGCACTCTGTCACGTTAGGAAACAGGTATACATTTCCCCTTGCGCCTGTGTTTGCTGAAGACTTATAGCTGAATATCACACGGGTTTGTTTTTCAGGTTTGATGAAGTATATTATGGGCAGTACATCTCTTTCTACATGAAGAGGATCTTCTTTCTGGACGGCAGTGGACCACCGTTTGGCCACATGCTGCTGGCCTTAGGAGGTAGGTTTTATTAGTAAGAGAAGTAGCCCTTTAAAACCTGTATGTGGGGCGCCTGGGTGCCTCAGTCATTGGGCGTCTGCCTTCGGCTCAGGCCGTGATCCCAGAGTCCCAGGATCGAGCCCCGCATTGGGCTCCCTGCTCGGCGGGAAGCCTGCTTCTCCCTCTCTCACTCTCCTTGTTTGTGTTTCTCTCTGTCAAAGAGGTAAATAAAATATTTAAAAAACAAAACAAAACAAAACTTGTAAGTGAGGGGCATCTGGCTGGCTCAGTGGGTAGAGGACGCAACTCTTGATCTTGGGCTCGTGAGTTCTTCAAGCCCCACTTTGGGCATAAAAGTTATTTTAAAATAAATTAATAAATAAAGCCTATTTACAATACCTAAATAAGTAAATAACTAGAATTGTGGTAATTTATTTAAGAAATAAGAAGACTCAATAAGTGAAATTCCTTGAGGGCAGGAACCGTGTCTAGTTCTCATTGTTTCCCTGTTGCCGTCAGGGTGTGGCACTCCCCGACTCTTGCTGCATGCGGTGGTTACTGACTTGTCTTCCTTTTCAGGTTATTTAGGAGGATTTGATGGTAACTTTCTGTGGAACAGGATCGGAGCAGGTAAGAGGTCATTTTCACGTCCCTCGTCACTTTGCACATTCTAGGATAGAGAGGGAGTGGCTTCTGTAGGGATTAGGAGCTGTGGTTTATTAATCCGTCCAGCGAATGATAAATTCGGTACAAGTGGAAGGCTTCTGGAAGGTCTGGTAAACATCTTGGTGCTTAATCACAGTCCTTGTTTTATTCTTGGCCTTTCAGTCCATGGAGCACGGTGTGTATGTGGCGTCTGATTGCAGTTAGCTTTTATCCATGGAAGTTTTGTCTGTCGCCTCATTGTTTGGGGGGAAAGGTGGGGTAGATTCATAAAATAAGTAAAGCGCTAACTACTTTCAGAATCATGGGGCGTCGTGTCCGTGCTTGATGAGAGCAAGGCTCTGGCCGCGCACGGCCAAGGTCAGGCTTGCATTTTAGCATCTGTGCACATGACATGGTGTCTGAATCCACAGCTGCAGTGTAGGACGGCGGTGTGTGCGCCATGTGCTCAGCTCTGCCATGGTTGCTTTTGCAGAATACAGCAGCAACGTGCCCGTGTGGTCTCTGCGCCTGCTGCCGGCCCTCACCGGGGCCCTGTCGGTGCCCATGGCCTACCAGGTCCTGCTGGAGCTCGGCTTCTCTCATTGCACCGCCACAGGGGCTGCCCTGCTGATACTCATCGGTGAGCCCCAGGCCTCCGCCTGCTCTGGTGTGGTCACTCAGGGAAGCACCCAGCTCTGGCCTCGGCTGTGTCGCAGTGTGCCTCCCAGGAGAGCTCATGGGTTTAGCAGATGTGCTCCCTTCAGGGTCTCCTACTCACAGGGTGGGAAGTGTGCCCGGTCTGTCCGGATTTGGCCACCGGTGACCCTGGGAGGAGTCGGGGGCCCTCCTCCCGGCTGTGAGGTGGCGGAACTGTGTGGTCAGACCTGTGCCGCCGGATACATCCACGCACCACAGAGTTGGTATTCCTTCTGCAGATGAGAAAGATGAAGACTTAGAAAGGCTCAGTGACTTGCCCAGGGTCACACGGGTCTTGCTGGGCACAACTCACACCCCAGAGCTTGCCTTCGTGGTTCTGGAGCCCGTCCCCTCCCCAAATCCTGAACTTCCCGTGGCCATGTTCTGTGGCCTGTAGAGGGTGTGCTTTCCGTGGGTGCGTCCATCTCCCTGCGTTTGCCCCTGCTCCCTGACAGCCGACGTACGTGTCTTCTCTCTAACAGAGAACGCCCTCATCACTCAGGCAAGGCTCATGCTGCTGGAGTCAGTGTTAATCTTTTTTAATCTGCTGGCGGTGCTGTCCTACTTGAAGTTTGCCAACTCCCAAAGACAGAGGTATGCAGAAGGGGACACAGCCTCAGTTAATGAGAAAGAAGGGTCTGGGGGCTTTTCATCTGGGGGAGCCGCTCGTGGACTTTGTGTCTTTCATCTTCGAGACCCGCCCTTGGCTTACAATTTCACAAATACATTCTCATTTCTGTATAATTTTTTTTAAGATGATTTCTTTGCGGGAGAGAGCAGAATGATCAAGAGGGAGCACAAGCAGGGGGAGGGGCAGAGGGAGAGGGAGAAGCAGGGAGCCCTACAACATGGGGCTCCATCCCAGGACCCCAAGGTCACGACCTGAGCCAAAGGCAGCTGATTAACCAATGGAGCTACCCGGGCGCCCTCATTGTTGTGTAGTTTCAACTAACTGGGAAAACGGTCTGGCCAAAAGGAAAAAATTCTGCCGGGACTGAGATTTGGGAGACAAGGGTTCATTTTTCTCATCTTGAAGTTCCCGAGGGCCAGCTGAGCCCGAGAGCTCTGAGGACTGAGCCCCCGGTGATGTCCGGCGGTCCGTTCTCAGCTCTCCTTTTCTGCTTTGACCCCAGGCCCTTCTCTCTCCGCTGGTGGTTTTGGCTGGCGCTGACAGGAGTGGCCTGCTCCTGTGCGGTGGGGTGAGTCTGGGCGGGCCAGAGTCAGCCTTCGCCTCCTCCTTGTTCTGGGCCTCATTGCAATGATTTCTCCTGGGGTCTTTTCAGCGTCAAATATGTGGGTATTTTCACGTACCTGCTGGTGCTCGCCGTCGCTGGCGTCCATGCCTGGCACCTGATTGGAGACCAGACTCTGTCACACGTAGGTGCCACCGTGGACAGGGTGAGCTGCCTCCCGGGGTGGGCGGCGCTTGGTGTCCCGCGAGCGTCTGGGGAAAAAGGCTTCTCCAGAAGACAGGCCTTCGTGAGCCCCTGGCCAGCGGCTGCCACGAGCCTGGAGCTCTGCTGTCCCCCGTCTCGGGACCTACCTGTCTGGAGTGGTTGTGCCTTCGTGAGCAGCAAGATGTGATCTGTCCTCCGTCCGGTGGCAGGTCCGTGTGCTCTGTCACCTGCTCGCGCGAGCGACGGCGCTGCTGCTCGTCCCGGCCCTCATGTACCTGCTGTTCTTCTACGTCCACTTGGTTCTGGTTTGCCGCTCCGGGCCCCATGACCAGATCATGTCCAGTGCTTTCCAGGCCAGCCTGGAGGTGAGGAGGGGACAAGACTAGACTCAGGGTTTTCTTCTCTTTTTTTTTTTCCAAGATTTTATTTATTTGAGAGAGAGCAAGAGCAGGCGCAGAGGGGGGCAGCAGACGCCCCGCCGAGCGGGGAGCCCGATGTGGGGCTCCGTCCCAGGACCCCGAGATCACCCTGAGCCTCAGGCAGAGGCTTCACCGACTGAGCCGCCCACGCGCCCTTTGTCTTCTCACCTTTTTCTTTCTTTCTTTCTTTTTTTAAAGATTTATTTATTTGAGGGGCACCTGGGTGGCTCAGTCGGTTAAGGGTCTGCCTTTGATCAGGTCATGATCTCAGCATCCTGGGATCAAGCCCATTGGGCTCCCTGCTCAGCGGGGAACCTGTTTCTCCCTCTCCCTGCTGCTCCCTCTCTGCTTCTGCTCTTTCTCTCTTTCAAATAAATAAATAAAGTCTTTAAAAATATATGTATCGGGGCGCTTGGGTGGCTCAGTCATTAAGCGTCTTACATAACGTAACCTGTGAGGACTAGGCCTCACATCCTCGTAGCCAGTTCCGTGACAGGACAACAACCGCTGGCCCCCTAAACGCACCCCCGCCCGGGGAAGGGGTGGCTGTCGAGCGGCTCTCTCCCGTGACACCTTGTGCTTTTGTCTTAGGGTGGGCTAGCTCGGATCACGCAGGGCCAGCCCCTGGAGGTGGCCTACGGTTCCCAGGTCACCCTGAAGAATGTCTTCGGCAAGCCCGTTCCCTGCTGGCTTCACTCCCACCAGAGCACCTACCCCATGATGTAAGGGGAGCGACCACTGTAAATCAAAGATCAGAGGTGGTTTGGGTTTTTCACGTTTTTGCTGTTAGCAGTTTTCACTCTAAATGAAATTTCCAAGAAAGACATTGAGCTGTCAGATTCTGATCGATGAATCTTACTATTTCTGTGTGTGGAACGAGGGACTCGGGCAGCAGAGGGCCCGGGCTTCCCCACAGCTGCTGCGCATGTCCACGCCGGGCACGTCCTCCTGCCCCTCTTAGACCCACACTTGCGCGTCTCATCCTTGTCTTCACCCGGACACCCAGGAACCTCGAGGGAAAGGCTGATCGCAGCCCCCGGCAGACACGGTGTCGTGTTGGTCCCTTTGCGCAGATACGAGAACGGGCGGGGCAGCTCGCACCAGCAGCAGGTGACCTGTTACCCGTTCAAGGACGTGAACAACTGGTGGATCGTGAAGGACCCCGGGAGGTGCGTGCAGGGGCTCCTGAGGGGCCTGCCTCACGGCCGCCTCTCCGCGGACGCGTCCTCAGGGAACTGCCCACCCGGTATTTCTCCCGGGTGCTCCACAGACTGTCGGCCAGCGGCCCCACGCCCCCTGAGGCATTCCCTTACTCAGGTTTCTCAGAGGGCGGACTCCCCTATGCCCCTCCCCAGTCCCCCTGGCCCGTCTCAAGCCCCCGCCCCCCCCCCCCCAGTGCTCTCCTCCCGCTTCAGTTTTCACTGCCCCATGTGTTCTTTGAAAACGTCACTCGCGGCAGGTCACGGTTGTGCTGAAACCCTTCCTAGCTTCCAGGGCCACCCAGTGTCATCCAGACCCCTGGCGGTGGCCTGCAGAGCCCGGCCTCCCTCCTGCCCCCTGCTGGCTGCTCAGAGCACCCACTCTGTGCCATCACTCGGATCCTGCCCAGACTGATCCTGCCCAGCTTGCTCCTTAAAACCCGGAGGCTGCCTAGGTCACCGTCCCCCCTTCGGCGCGTGGGTGTCCCGGTACCCACCACGGCACAGCCAGGGCGGCCGCTGGATCCGCCACTTGCTGCAGCCCGGTCAGCATGCGTGTTGCTCGGGGACGAAGGAGGCCACGTGACCGGCCAGCCCTCTGTCTCCACAGGCATCAGCTGGTGGTGAGTAGCCCCCCGAGGCCCGTGCGGCATGGGGACGTGGTGCAGCTGGTGCACGGCATGACCACCCGCTTCCTCAACACGTGAGTGCCCCCCGCGGCCTGGGGCTCCTGGCCGTGCACAGGAAGGTCTGCCTTTTCTGGGGCGTGAGGACTGTCTCCGGCTCCTCCAAAGCCCCCGGCATAAAGTAGGATGAAGTGTGATAACCGTGCGAGTGAGGGCGGTGGTCTTTTCTGGACGTTTGAGGTCACCGTCCCCGAGGGCATCTCGTTCCCCCACAGCGTTCCTAGTCCCGCAGCCATTTCCGAGACTGGCTTTGTCATCCGTGGTGGAGGGGGCGACACCCACACGGTGTGGATCGCCGCCCATGAGACCTCACATCTCGGGCACTTTTCCCCAGGGAACGGCTGCCATTCAGTGTGTCCTTTACTGGCGTGTCCTCAGATGGTGCCCGCTCGGGCCAGGTGCTCCTTCAGGCTGCACTGGCTTTGTTTCTAGAAGTGGGTTTTTGCCCTTTAAGGCGTAGTGACCGGCAGGGTGAGGAGCCTCCTCCACACGTCTGTTGGGTTTTCCAGGCACGACGTGGCAGCGCCCCTGAGCCCGCACTCACAGGAGGTCTCCTGCTACGTTGACTATAACATCTCCATGCCCTCGCAGAACCTCTGGAGACTGGTGAGTCCCAGCCACAGACCCCTCAACGGCATCAGGAACGCGTCCTTTCAAAACCGCTTTAGAGTAGCTGTGATTCAGGTGTGAAATTTTAGTCCTAAAAAAAGCCCCGGATGTTTTCGTGGAAATGGAGACTTCTCCATGGGAGGAACAAGCTTATGGAGCAGTCGGTCCGTGCTCCGTGTGGCTCTCAGGGCTCCGCCAGGCGAAGGTGCCCTCGGACTTGGTGGCCCCTCCAGCCTCAGGACCAGGCCATGGGACGCACAGGGTCAGGGCCCGGCCACCCTCCCTCGACCACAGGAGCCTCTTTTGTTGAGCCTCGCCTGGTATGAGTGAACGCTGGCCACAGGGTTTCCGTGAGGACGGCTGGGGCACTGGCTGGGGTGGGTTCCTGCAGGCTGCCTTCTCCAGGGCGCTGTGCGGCCTGCTGGGAGAGGTGGCAGGAGGAGAGAGTCATGTTCCTGGGTCCGCTGTGAGTTCAAGGATGTGTGCAAAAACAGCTTCCGTTCTGCGCGCACGCTGGCGTCCTGAGTGGGGGGGTGTCTCCCTAACAAGAGTCAGGCTCCCTTCCAGCCTCCAGCTGGCTGCAGCAGCCGGCCGCCGAGCACCAGCCTCCCCGCCCCCTGTTCTGGCCTCACGGCCTGCTCAGTGCGGTGCCACCGGCAGGCGCTCCCAGAGGAGCTGGGGGCTGCAAGGCCGCCTTCCGTGTCTGTGCGTGTGTGCACGTGTGTGTGCATGTGTGTGCACAGCAGCATCCCTCCTGTGCCCCCCACCACCTTCTCAGGGCTGCACGTGTCTCCCTACCTTCTGCTTCACTCTCCTCGGCTGTCCCCGTGAGATGGGAGCACTGTGCACCCAGGCCCTGTCATTGGAAGATGGGGGAGCTTCTCCTAGGGGCCCAGCCACTGCCCTCTGCCAGCCCGCGGACGGCTGATTGCTGAGCCTCCTCCGCCTCTGTCCCTGCTGCCGGCACCTTCATCCCCCACGCCCACATTTCCAGGAACGGCAGCCCGCGGAGCAAGGAGGCAGGATGGCTGACGCGGGTGTACCCGTGGGCCCGGCCAGGGGCTTGCTGCGTGGGCATTGGGAGGTCAGGGGCGCCATCCTCTTAACTTTCTGGAGCTCGGCCCCTTGTCTCCGTGCGGTGGTTTGCTGACCGGTCCTCATTTGCTGTGTCGGGAAATTGGGGAAAGAACGAGATCATCGATATGAGCTGCTTTCACAGGACATCGTCAACCGCGAGTCCGACAGGGAGGTTTGGAAGACCATCGTGTCAGAGGTTCGCCTGGTGCACGTGAACACCTCCGCGGTCCTGAAGGTAAAGGGGGGCTGGTTGGCTCGCCCATCTTGGCGAGGGGCTCACACTTCGGTTTACCGGGCCCCCCTCACAAGCAGGATGTCCCGCTAAAGCCTTTGCCGTGTTTCCCTCCCACGGAGGGGGCAGGACTCCAGCTTCTGAGTGAATCCTGACGTGGCCCCCGGAGGGGAGGCTGCCGCGCTTGCCAGGGCGGGGCTGGCGGGGATGAGCCGGGGTCCCGGGCCTCCGCCTCACGCCCCATCTCCCCGCTTTTGCTAGCTGAGCGGGGCCCACCTCCCAGACTGGGGGTTCCGGCAGCTGGAGGTCGTTGGGGAGAAGCTGTCCCGGGGCTACCATGAGAGCATGGTTTGGAACGTGGAGGAGCACCGATATGGCAAAAGTGAGTCTGGCCTGTGGGCTTCCCGTCGCTCTAACGGGACGCCCGTCCCCTGCTCCCCGCCGTGGGCTCTGGTTCCCGCGGGGACTGGATGTGCTGTCCACGCTCTCTGCTGAGCCAGGCCCTAAACAAGCCAGCTGCTGCTCGGGTCGTGCCCAGAGGCGATGCAAGCCAAGCTTTCCCAGGGGAAAGATCTGGATTTGACAGGGGCTCTCACGTATGGCCGGGAAAGCCACATGGGGCGACGCTGTGGATTGTTTGAGAAGGGGGGCGTGGGCTTTTCCCCAAGCTGCCGGCTGTGTCAGTGAGCCCCTGACCTGCTGGTGTGCTCTGTCAGGCCAGGAGCAGAAGGAGAGGGAGCTAGAGCTGCACTCACCTGCCCAGACGGACGTCAGCAGAGACCTGAGCTTCATGGCCAGGTTCCTGGAGCTGCAGGTGACCGACCGGTGGGGGCGGCCTGGCTCTGCTTGGGGGTGCTGGCTCCTCGCCAGAGGGGGCGCTGTGCTTGGGAGAGCTGCTCCCTTCCCGACGTCAGCCTCTACCTGGGACCTGGCTGAGCAGGGAAGGTCCCTCTCTCTCTGCTGTAAGTGGCGTATGCCGCACGGTCGAGCCCCGGCCTGCGGCTTTGCAGGCAGGAGTAGCCGGGAACCAGGCAGAGTAGCTTTGCCACGTGGCCAGAGAATGTTTGGAGCCCCCAGCGCCAGGTCACAGTGCGTCCGGGTCAATGTGACGGAGCCCTAGAGAGGTCAGAATCAGAAACTCGTGGTCCTGAATCTAAAGGCGCCCTCAGCACCAAGTTCAGCCCCTTTCCCCCCCAGACTGGGTGACTGGGGCCTTGGGGCAGGGCCTCAGCTGCCGCCTGTGCGCGGTGTGGATGAATGGGAAGGGGCGGCCCAGCCCCTCGGACAGGCCCCCAGGCAGGGGCAGCGTGTGACTGTGTGCTGACTCCGGCCTCTGGCCCCCTGGCAGTGGAGGATGCTGACGGTGAAGAGCGATGAGTCACAGCACAAGTACAGCTCCTCGCCGCTGGACTGGCTCACCCTGGACACCAGCATCGCCTACTGGCTGCACCCCAGGACCAGTGTAAGCGGGCTCGCTCGGGACGACTGTGGCCCGGGCTCCTCGCACTGCGCTTCGCAGGAGCCACGGGGGCGCGGCCCAGAACGTCTGTGCGGGCAGGGAAACAGGCTGTGCTGCTTTTGTGGGAGCGTGGTGTTCCCCTTCTGACAAAAGTGGCTTTTAAAATACTCCTGCTTTATTTTGTGCAGAGCACGAGCCGCTGAGCGCCTCCGTGCTCTCCGCGTCAGTGCTGTCCCTCCTCGCCCCGTAGAACGCACAGCCCTGGAGCGCACTCCGCAGATACTGCCCGGCCGAGTTCACGCTGAAAACACTCCTCTTTCTCCTTCCCCTTGGCATGGAGACGAGTGCTCACTTGCTCTGAAGCACGGTCCTTAGCTCCCTGGGGCCGCAGGTTCAGCCTCTGGGGCAGCTGTGGGCAGCCGTGGGCAGCGCGAGAACGTTGGACTCTCCCAGTTGGCTTTCCGCTTCGCACTTTCCAGGAGCAGTGGGCTGCGGTTCCAGGCTGGTGGGCACGCAGGCGTCGTGGGGCTGGGTCCCTCTGAGTGACCGGTGGCTGACACGGTCCCCCTGTGCCCTACAGGCTCAGATCCACCTGCTTGGGAACGTCGTGATCTGGGCTTCAGCCAGCCTCGCCACGGTAGTCTACGCTCTGCTTTTCTTCTGGTACCTGCTCAGACGCCGAAGGCACATCCGGGACCTCCCCGAGGGTTAGCGCGGCTTGCTTCTGACGGCAGCCTGGCCTGGCCAGGAACCTGTGCCTTAAGGCGATCCCCTGTTTCTGCGTGGGAGGGGCTGAAGTCTTTTTTTTTTTTAAGATTTTATTTTATCTTTAAAGATTTTATTTATTTGACAGAGAGAGGGAGAATACAAGTAGGCTGAGAGGCAGGCAGAGAGAGAGGAGGAAGCAGGCTCCGTGCGGAGCAGAGAGCCCGATGCGGGCCTCGATCCTGGGACCCTGAGGTCATGACCTGAGCCGAAGGCAGAGGCTTTAACCACTGAGCCACCCAGGCGCCCTGTGTTTTATGTCCCTAGAGACAAAGTGTTGCAGTTGAGTCCCCACAGCGTGTTAGAGGCTTGTCCAGGCAGGAACAGCCCTCCCAGGACACGAGCACAGCTACAGCGCTGCTCACTCTGGGGTGGCTGGATGGCACCCAGTGGCCAGCAGGCGCTGAGTTCCTCCGGTGCTGGTGGTTGACATAACAGAAACCACTGCAGACCATCTCGAAACAGACAAGGAATAAAGACCCGGGACAGGTGGGGTCCCGAGGCCTCAGCAGTGTGGCACTACCCCACCCTTCCCGCTGACTCCTACCCCGGTGGGCAGCGCAAGTGCCCAAATATAGCCCCTCATGGCCAGGGAGTCCAGAGAGAAGCTGGGGCCCCCGGGGCGGGGGCTGGTATGGCTCAGAGGGTCGGGATGGGGAGGACCCCGCAGGAAGCTACAGGAGGTTCTCACAACATCATTCTCTCGAGATCGTGGGAAGGGTCGGGAGGTGGGGGAAACGGAGAGCGTGTGTACCTTAAAGATGAGGAGAGCAGCTCCGGGACTGGTGCTGAAACTTTGCAAGTGAGGCCCGGGTCAGCAGCGCAGGCTCAGGGCGGCCTTCCCCCTCAGATTCGTGGCTGCGCTGGGTGCTGGCCGGGGCTCTGTGTGCTGGCGGCTGGGCGGTGAACTACCTCCCGTTCTTCATGATGGAGAAGACGCTCTTCCTCTACCACTACCTCCCGGCGCTCACCTTCCAGATCCTCCTGCTCCCGGTGGTCCTGCAGCACATCAGCGACCACCTGTGCAGGTAGGGCCTTGGCGGCCACGCCCCCGAGGGGCTCCAGGGCCAGGGTGTCCTATGTGAGGACTTGGCGGCGGTGTGGCAGTGGGTGACAGAGGTCAGCTGGGGAGGCTCCAGAACAGCCAGGGGTACCGGCCGGGTCGCATAATGTGCCGTGAAGCGGGACCGGAGGGCACGGACCTGGTATTTTCGGGGGCCGGGAGCCGCAGACTCTCGGGGGTCCCATCCAGCGCCTGGGGCAGGGAGTGACGGGGGAGGAGAGGCCGGCGGGGGGCCTTGCGCTCTGCATGGTGAGGAAGAGCCCTCCCATGCCTCTGCCCCATCCCCCAGGTCCCCGCTCCTGAGGAGTGTTTTCAGTGGCCTGGTTGTGGCGTGGTACGCCTGCGCCTGTCACGTGTTCAACACGCTGCGCCCGCTCACCTACGGGGACCGGTCACTCTCACCCGGCCAACTCAAGGCCCTCCGCTGGAAAGACAGCTGGGACATCCTGATCCGAAAATACTAGCCAGACACACACACACTGAACCGGCTGGGTCAGGAAGGGCTGGCCTCGAGCACCGTGTTTGTCTTCGGCGGAGGAGCCTGGAGTGTGGCCGCCAGCCCAGGCCACGGTGTCCATTCTTCGGTCGATGAGCGGTTTGGGCCCAGTTTCCGCTTTCCAGGCAATAAAGAGCATGCCCGGGGTGTCCACTGGCGCCTCAGGGCCCCCCCAAACTGGGGCATGCTGAGCAAGCTGGGACGGGCCTCGTCGGGGAGCAGCAGTGGGGGGGGCGGGCCACGCTGGGGAGAGTTAGGGTAAGGCAGCCAGGCCCCGGTCCTCTCTCCCAAGCGCCCGCTGGGCCTGCAGAGCCACAGTCGCCTCAGCCTCGTCCCTGGTGCGGCCTCGAGGAACCGGCCTGCGTCACGTCTGTGTCGGACAAGCTACCGAACGACAGGCCGTGGGTCCTGGCCACCGCTGCCGACGCGGCAAGGGTGTGCGGACCAGCAGCACTGCCGCGGGCTGAGGCTCGTGCAGCCCTGTCCTGAATTTGCCTTCTGTGTACAATTAAAACAGAGCCACACCAGCATTAGCATTTGGTGCTATTTATTGGTTCTCCAAAAGGGCACAGTAAGTGTGATGAGACTCACGTGGCCATCGAACCGCAGCCACGGCCAAGCTCAGCGGAGGTCCTGTCTGTGTGATCGCACTCAGTGCTCCAGAGGGAAACCGGGAATGGCTGCACAGCTTGGCCAGTGGTGAGGGGAAAGCGTCACTTTTACCCAAAAGGTGCCGTTTGGGAGGGAAGACAGACCAGGATGACGCTGGCTACAGGCATCGTGCAGCCGGGGACGCGGGGTGTGCGCAAGGAGACTGGCTGGTGTTGGACACTCGGCCCTGGGCAAGGCCCGTCCACCCAGCACCAGGGCCCTGGGAGGCCACCAGGCAGGACAGCGTGTGGGCACCGTGTGTGCCAGCCTGCCCCCCAATCCCGCCCCACCCGCGGAGCCGGGCTCGGCCTGGGCGAACAGGTGTGATCTCCCGTGTTGGCTGCTGGTTAAGGAAAGGCTTGTTCCCGGGGCTCCTTCCTTGGCCCACAGTCCAGGAGGAAGGAAAGCTCTCTGTGGCTCCTTACACCGGGCTGTGCCCCGCAGGATCGCACCCCATGGTGTGGGGACAGGGGTGGGGAGAGAACCACGAAACTCGGTTACTGGGTCACAACACACATGGGAGAATAAATAACGAAAGTCACACGTGTAAGACACAAAGGAGGAGTACTCTCTTCTTAAACCTGTTTCAGTTGTACGTGTGTGTGGGCCCAATGGTCCTAGGGGGAGTCCCTCTTGCTGTGGGTTCCCGTCAAAACACGCTGGGACAGCCACAGCGGCCGTGGGCTCCCGTGTTCCCAAAAGACGTGACTGGCTCACTGCGCGTTCTGGGGCATTTCTCAGTACCTCAGACTTTCAATCCTCTAACGAGAGGAAGCAGGTGAAACGCTGGGAGGGCGTGTCAACATCCCGCCGAGTGTAACAGGTGCACTGAGGGCCACCGCGATCCCCGTCCCATCCCACCTGTCCCTCCCCATCCCTACTGTACAGCACCCAGAGGGAGCAGCGGAGGCGTTCAGAGGCGGGTGGGCGGGCATCTCTGGGCCTGACCCCGAACGCAGTCTGTCAGTCCTGCCCTGGAGGCTGAGCACCCCGCTCCTCAGTGGGGTCTGCTGCTGGACTCCAAGTGCGATCGCTTGCCAGAGGTCAGCACGCCAGGACGGTCTCCTGGCTCAGGAAATGTCCTCTTGTAGCTCCGCCCACTGGACCCTCGGTGCCACTTGCCGAGGTCGCCGCTGAGGATGTCCTGGATGTGCTGCACGATCAGGTTGATGGCCACTGCGGCAAAGACAGCGCGCAGTCAGCCCGTCCGCCCTCCTTGCCGCCTTGAGGCCAGGCTCCAGCTGCCCCGGCTCCAGGGCCGCCCTGCCCCGCCCTGGCTCGGGCACTGGGAGCACAGGCCTGCCCACGGACGCTTCCGGTGCCCCGAGTCTTAGAAAACCGCGTGACGGGCAGGAGCGCAGTGACACGGCCCAGCCTGTCTACAGGGGTTTCTGTTCACCAAGAGCCCAGGTAAAACACTCGCTGCTACCAAGCGAGTCCCCGTCAATATAAATACCCTTTTCCAGCCTTACTGAGCTGTAACCGACAAGAGAGGGGTCCGTTCAAGCTGTCCAACGCGTTACACATACTTTTTAAGTATATTTAGACCTGTGCCATAAACGTACGCGGACAGCAACCCCATCACCTCCATGTAGCCGCCAGCACGGGGCAGCCGGGGCCCTGGGAGGCAGACCGGGGAGTCGGGGCAGCTGGCAGGCCAGGTTCTTACCCATGTTGTCGACCCCTCGAGGGATTATCACGTCCGCATACTTCTTGGTCTGCAAGGCAAAAAGCAGATCTCAGAAGGTCTGTCCCTCCGAGGGCTGCTGCTGTTCAACACCAGACTCGACAGCAGGAGAGTGGCCGCGGGGGTGGCAGGGACTGGGGTGCGGCAGACGGGGCCGGGGCTCTAGACAGGAGAGGCAGGACGAGCAGCCGAGGTGGCCAGAAGACACACGTTCCAACCCCCACCCCCACCGGCGTCTCCCAAATGCTCATGTGTCGTCCTGGGAACACCACCGTGGCAGAAGTTCCCTGTGCTGACACGTCACTGAGCCAAGTGACCTGCAGCATCCTTCGCCACACGCGACCCTCTTCCTCCGGAACCAGGAACCTTCCCACGAGAAGCCCGGAGCAGCGAGGAAGGATGGGTCGTGGCGAACTCCTGCTCCCTGCCAGGCGCTCCTCCAGCTCAGGGCAGGGGCACAGAGACACCAGGAGGAACCCGGCCACCGAGGAGGGACCTCAACCAGACGGGGACACGCCTCAAACAGGCCAAGCAGCGGGAAAGGAAAAGGAAGCAGTCTGGCTTGCAGGACAGTCCTGCAGCTGCTCCGTGTGGCGGGCATGTGGACACTGGGCAGGTCCTGGGGCAGCTGTGCCTGCAGGCCAGGGGCCGGGGAAGCCACGAGCACAGGGGGCCAGGCTGGCTTCAGGGGGGCGCTCCCTGGTGAGGTGCAGAAGAGCGGAGGAAGGTCGTACTGCAGGGGCGCGGGAAGGACACAGTCACCCTGGCCAGCCTCGCTGTGTGGCTGCACGTCAGGGACAGTGCTGGGGCACAGCCACCGCCCAGGGTCACCCGTGAGACTGGGCGTCCACGGTTTTACCATTAACTACCTGCTCTGCCAAATGTCTGTCTCTCTGTGAATAACAGAAAGAGTACGATTGTCAATCTACTCTTCTCATCCTTTCCAGACGCTTTGGAGAACATGAATGTAAAATCAAGGTTCTCTTCCAACAGAAGCAAATAGAACTCTCATGTGTCTACTCAACAGAAGTGGGGATTCTGGCTCCATTTCCTTTGTGCCATATTTTACTTTAAAAAAAGCAACATGTTAAGTGTCCCTTTCAAACCGCCTGTAAGTCCTATCTGGTAAGAGCTGGGAAGTGGCGGGAAAGACATGCCAGAGCCCCCCGGGTGCCAGCCACAAGCAGCCTGGAGGAACTGGTGGCCTGGGTGGGGTCAGCAAGCACCCACACGGTGCCAGGGACACACATGAAGCCCTGCCCCCGTGCAGCTCCCCATTCCTAGAGGGCCGAGCCAGCGGCAGACGGCTCAGCCAGCCAGCAGCGCCCTGAGAGTACAGGGTCCCCGGGGTGACCCTAGGCGGGTCACACAGGTGGTGCAGGAAAAGGCCTGAAGCAGGGAGGAGGGGGGCTGCGTGGACGTGGGGGTCGAGGGGCTTTTGCAGGCGGAGGAAGGGATATGCACAGACAATGCTTTTAGTGTGGAGAGAGACTTTGTTGGTCAATCAGAGCCCGCTCCCCCATGATTCAGCTCTCACGGAACAGGGTGCCAGGGGTCCTCTTGAAAAGGGAGAAAAGGAGGTCCCCAGGCAAGCGAAAGGGGTACCGGCAGGCAGAACTCCTCAAAGGCCGGTTTGACGAACGTGGTGTACTGGCTCAGGATCTGTTCCAGGTCCCTCCCGCGGTGCACGTCCCGGAGAACTGGGGCAGGAGGAGCAAGGCGGTCAGGACTCGAGGCCGGCCTCGGCCAGGGGCACAGAGAGGCCTGCGCCCACCTTACCTCTTCTCGACAGCCTGACGTCGGAGTCGGTGTCCACGAAGAGGCGCAGGTGGAACATGTCCCGGACCTCCTGACTGTAGAACACCAGGATGCCCTCAAACAGGACCACGTCTGCGGGGTACACCACCGTGGTCTCCGCTAACCTGGGAGGAGAGACCAGCACACGCACTGGAGCTATGGGATCTGGGGGCCCGGGCACAGACAGCCTGGAGGGGGACAGATGACAGCGGGGAACAGGGATGTGCCCAGAAACCAACAGGGCTGGGCTGCTGCAGGGCCGTCTGTGGACCCCACACAGGACGCGCCAGCTGGCCCCCCGACACGGTCCCTCTCCCAGAAACCACCTTGCTCACCTCGAATGGGTCACAAAATCATAGGTTGGGACCTCAACAGTTTTGCCCTCCACAATGTTTTTCAGAGTCTTGTGCATCAAATCATTATCAAAAGCATCTGCAGGGATAGAACAAAAGGTAAGACTATCCAGGTGCCCTTGTGCTGGGGATGGGAGAGAACGTCCTCTGCCTGCGGGCTGGGCAGCCAGCCCTACTCAGCCCTCAGGAACATCTGGACTAGGGCCCGCCCCTACCAGGCTGCTGTCCCACACAGAAGTTTGGACCCACAGATTTCCTGATCGGCCTGCACTGGGAGGCAGGTGGCTTAGGCATCTCCTTCTATTTCTGGGAAACAACCACCTACCGATGCTTCTTAGGCCTTCTTGCCATGTGTCCCCCTCCTTCCTATGTGGGAGCCAGCCACAGGGTGCAAACTTCCAGCAGTGGAAGGCAAGGCAGGCCAGCTCTTTCCCCTCATCTGTTGACCCCATTCCACCTGTCCCCTGATCAGACCAGACCAGACATGGCCCTCTTGTTTACCCGCTGCTTCCCCTACTAGCCTCTCAAGGCCTTTGCCCCAGGACAAGACCCCACGGAGCAGGAAAGTGGGGGGAATTCTCCATGACCATAGTCCTAGCAAAGCAGTGGTCCCTAAGGTCCCTAAGGCTCCTCGGAAGCAAAGACGGTGAGCCAAAGTTCTTTCTGGGGACTTAATCACACAGCCTGCTCTGACTCAGAGTATCTCAGAAATTTCATGGAACGGCTGGTCAACCCGGGAGCCAGTGGCCTTGGTCTGCTCTCCCTCCCTCCCCTCAGGGTCTTCTGCTGCACCTGGGTGGTCGAAATTGTACTGTCCCTTCAATGCCTTGGCCTTCTGTTCTGGGGTCAGGACCTTGTAGAACCTGTCTTGACTCAGGATGACCAGCTTCCGCTGTCGGTGGTCCACTTCGTTCTGGCCCAGCAGCTCCATGATCTTCTCGCACACAGTGGACTGGGAATACACAAACAGGACTGCCACCTGTCCCTGCTCGCCCCGCTATGGAGCCCGCCTCCCCCCCCCCCCGCTGCCCCCAGGGGCTTGTCCAGCAGGCCAGCGACAGGTGGGATGGCGTCGGGGGAAGACCTCGGGGCACCGGCAGGGGCACCACGCGCCGGGAGGGACAGGGCCAGCGGAGAGGTTGTGCGGGGAGCCCAAGGGCAAGCGCCCCACGCCCTACCTGCACCCCGACCCGGCCCACCACGGCCGCAGCCCCTCGCCCCTCGGCCCCCACGCCCTGGAGGGAGCGCCTCGGTAACCAGGAGCCGGGGGTCTCCTCCCTGTCTGGAGGTCGGATCCGCCCGCCCCGAGTCCCAGGGGGCCAGGGGTCGAGGTGGCACACGCAGGCCCCCCGCGGGCCGCCCAGCCCCTTACCTTCCCGCTCGCGGTGCCGCCGCTCACCCCGATCAGGAAGGGCCGCTGATGAGGACGGTCCGCCTCGGGCGCGGCGCCCTCGCAGTCGCCGCCTCCAGCCGAAGCCATCCCGGGCTCCAGTGGCCGGCATCGGGATCCTCGATCCCGCCGCCTTCCCGAACCAGCCCGCCCGCCGGCCCCCGCGCGAAGGTCGGAGACGCCCCCCGGGGCTCCACTTCCGGGAGGCGGGGGCGCGCGGGGAACGCCGGGAGTTGTAGTCCGAGACGGCCGAGGACACTGCGCCTGCGTGGGGCAGGTGCGCTCACCTGCGGCTGGGCTGCCCACAGCCCCTGGTGCTGCGGGTGTGCTGGAAAGGACCGAAGCCCCTCCGTAGCGCGGCTGACTGCAGGGGTCTCCAGACGCGAGGCGGCCTTTCCATCACTCGCGCTTCCGGTGCCTGGCGGCGTCGGGGATGATCCCACCCCCGAGACTGCGGGACCCGCAAGTCAGCATCCTGAGCCCGGAGTCGGAAATGTACCGACTTTACGGCCTCGTAGGCGGTCACCCCCGAGCGCGGTATGCCACGGGCTGCTATCTCTCGTCCTCCCGACCGGTCCGGCCCTCCTCGTCAGCGCTCCGCAACTTGGCCCTGCCTCCCGTACCCCCTGCAGCCCGTCCTCCACAGGGGCCGTCAGAGTTTCCTAACCCGGCCCATCGTGCCGCTGGTCCCCCCAGCCCCGCCTTCAGTGGTTCTCCACTGCCTCTGCAGCCAGTGTCTTCTCCTTAAACTGCCCAGCACGTGGTGGTGGACGATGACTTTCAACTCCTGCATTAGGCAGGCTGTGAGCCAAGGGAGCTGAGACCGAGGCAGCTGGGTACCCCCGAACCCCAGGGGCCTGGCACAGAGAAGGCAAATCCTGATCGATTCCAACTGTATATTTCCCCCAAGGCATCAAGACTGTGGATGGTGCTTCTAATGCACTGTGAGCCGTGCATGAATTATTTGATGAGGCATGAAGCCAGAGAGACTTCAGTAATATGCAGCCTGTAAAGCTTCTGCTGATTGGGGGGGCGGGGCGGGCGGCGTTAGGAGCCAGGCTCCTGGCCGAGAGAGTGACCTCTGGCACCTATGTGGTTAGTCTTCATTTCCTTTCTTCCCAAGCGGGGCAATGCCATAACTTTTTAAAATGAACATTTGTTAGGTGGAGCTCGGGGTGCTGAAGGGTAAGCAGAGTTTCAGTTAGACCACAGAGAAGCTGAACTAGAGACATTTATTAGTCACAGGTCCAGCTTTGAGGGGCCACCCAGGGAAGGCACGGAAAGTGCCCCAGGCTTGGGCCCTTCCTCCCCACTGTCCTATCCTTCCCTTTGGAGGGCTGACTCTTCCCAGCATCCCTCCCCTGATGGACGGGGCGAAGCTGGCCTAGGTCCTCGGTGGCCTGGGCATTTCTCTTGGGAGGCCCCTGGCACAGCTGTAGGTAAACCATGGATTCTGCAGTTTCCTGCTTTGATGCTTGTCTGGAGAGTAGAAGCCCGGTGAGGGCAGGCCCTGGGTGGCCTGCTGGGCTGAGCCTCCCCTTCGTGGTAAACGTTTGTTGTTGCTGAATGGGGCACAGAGCTGAGCAGCTGTTGGGTTTCTCAGAAGCAAGTGACTCAGAACTAGTAAAAGTGAACAGTGGCAACCCCTGGGGGTCCTCTGCCCCGTCCTCACCATCCCCCAGCTTCCCTCCTTCCCCACCCCCTTTGCCAGCTCCAATCACCTGCAAAAAGGTCCATTCATTCCAAGTACGTCTTTAAGCTTTTATGGAACACAGAATGGCCCTCAGCACTTGAAGAGCTGATCAAGTGTCAGTGTTTTGTTTTTCAAAGATTTGTTTATTGGAGAGATGCAAAGAGCGAGTGTGAGCTGGGGGAGGGGCAGAGGGAGACGGAGAATCCTCAAGTAGACTCCTGGTTGAGCTCGGAGCTCCGGACGTTGAGACCAAGACCTGAGCCAAAATCAAGAGCAGGCTGCTTAGCCGACGGAGCCTCCCAGATGGCCCGGTGTCAGTGTGCTAAGTAGCATTTACTGCCAGCTTTCTAATCACAGAGTTAACCTGTGCTCATTGCCGAATGTGCAAACACACACAAATCAGACTAAAATCACCCCTCATCGCTCGCCCAGGGAAAGCAGTGGTTTGTGTTTCAGTGTTGGCTCTCCGGTCTCATAGTGCTATGGTTACACAGGGCGACGATAAACAAGGTTTGGTTCCATATCTTGACTAAAAGTGAAGCCTCACAACAGCCCTAGGACATGGGTCCCCTTATTATCCCATTTTCCTGATGGGGAAATTGAGGACCAGAGAGATCCTGTGGCTGGCCCAAGGCTCCCAGTCAAGATAGCTGAGCTAATAGGAAGTCACCACACCCATACCCACATTCACGCACCCGCCGAACACGGAGAAGCGCATATCTTTCTGTTCCAAGTCAAAAACGGAAATACTACACTTAGGTCCTTGAATGAGCAAGCCAAGCTGCCCAGGAAGGGGCCAGGATGGGCCTTGGGGTGGGAACCAAAGCCAGTGGCTTTGCAGATGGCTGAAACCCGAAAGGGACTGCCCTTTGGTGAATGTGAGCCAACCACGATGCCAGTGGCTCTGGGGGGAGTCATCCCTAAGCAAGAGGAACCCTGGGCCCGCATCACACGTGGGCCATCAACCTGGAGCAGAAGCCCAACGGAGAAACTGACATAATGCAGTCCACAGCTGGTGACTTCCGTAAGGATCCATAGAGACAGATGCAAGACTGTCCTCCCTCCCAGGGCACATTGAGAAGGTGGCGCCCGCTGAAGGTGAATTCACAAAATTACCAAGTCCCCGAGGACATCTGCCATGCACGGAATAGTCATCTGATGGGCCCAATCACGTCTGAATACACCGATTTGGAAGGAGTTTAGGAAGAGGTCTGCAGAAGTGAAGGACAGAGCAACTAAAGGCAACACGTATTCCCATCTGAACGGGATGCTATTCCGGGAGAGATCCGCCAGGAAACAGGTTGTTGTGCTTCCCTTGCAACTCTTCTCTGAGTCTGAAATTCCTTTCAAATGAAAACTTTAAGAACCATCTGGAAAGAAAGCACCCAGAATAATGTGCAGAACAGAAAAGATGTAGGAAAAAACTGTAGACTTTAAAAGAACCAAGTGGAGGGCGCCTGGGTGGCTTAGTTGGTTGGGCGACTGCCTTCGGCTCGGGTTATGGTCCTGGGAGCCCCAGCGTCAGGCCCCGCATCGGGCTCCCTGCTCGGCAGGAGGCCGGCTTCTCCCTCTCTCACTCCCCCCGCTTGTGTTCCCTCTCTGGCTGTGTTTCTCTCTGTCGGATAGATGAATAAAATCTTTAAAAATATAGATAGATAGATAGATAGATAGATAGATAGATAGATAGATAGATAGATAGATAGATAAAAGAACCAAGTGGGAAAAGGGAGCACCTGACTGGCTCAGTCCATAGACCATGCAACTCTTGACCTCGGGGTTGTGAGTTCAAGCCTCCAGGGTGGGTAGAGAGATGACATAAAGATAAAATTTCCCCCCAAAAAAGAAAAAAGAACCCAAATGGTCACTGTGTGAAGTGAAGACATCAAAATATTTTGTAGAATATTCCTCTGATGGATTTTTCTGAGTTTTTTTTTCTTAAAAATTGTAAAAGCAACCTCTATACCCAGTGCGGGTCTCGAACCCACAACCCGAGATCAAGAGTCACACACTCCACCAACTGGGCCAGCCAGACGCCCTTGAGGTTTTTCTCTCGGTGTGATGGAGTTTATGTGTCCTTGGGAGGGGAGCCACAGGTGAGCGGGCATCACACCAGGGCGCGTGACATCCTCCGATGTCACTCCCGATGCTAATCTTGATCACCTGACTACAGCAGTGTCTGCTAGGGTTCCCACTGTGAACTTACTGTCCTTCCCTTTGTACTTGGGAAGTATTCAGAAGGAGGTATTTTGATACTTTCCAGGTATTGTTTCTGCATAAACAACTTTCACCTGCGAGGCTTAGCATCCGTTGCTGGGTCTTGCTTTTGGCAATGGTTACTGTGAGGTTCTAATGGTGATTTTTCTATTTCTGTCATCCCTTCTGCTATTTTTTGGGATTCCGCTCTGACAAGAGAGCTGTCTCCTCTCTCCCATTTATATATTTATTCAGTGATTTATATCAGCAGGGGTTTATGGATATTTATTTTATTCTTGAGTTATATCATGATGGGATTGTTATTTTTGTTTTTCAGGTTATTCCCATTTTGACCATACGGACCAATTTTATGTTTGTTCCTGTGTGGTTTTTGTCTTGTTTTGTTTTTTAAGCCCTTCATCCCCTTCTATTATTATAGCATGCTCTAGGCTCACCTTACGTTTTCCCTGCCTCTGCCCTGGAGTCCGGCACTTCCCCAAGGGCTCCTGGGTTCTTTTATTGAAGACTGGCACTTAGAAACCAAGATTTGGATGCAATGTATAGTAAGGACTGTTTCTTTATACGTGCCAGTCTTTAAATATAGTGTCAGGTCTTCTCTTTTCTGTATACAGACCCATCTTCCTTCCCATCTTTTGTGGTTAGAATCACTCTTGAACAATTTACTTTATTATTGTTTTTTTAAAGTAGCCTCTGTGCCCAGCATGGAGCTTGAGCTCACAACCCCGAGATCAAGACCTGAGCTGAGATCAAAAGTCGGATGCTTAACTAACTAAGCCACCCAGGCGCCCCATACAATTTACTTTTAAATGTACTAGAAGCAGGGGCACCTGCCTGGCTCAGTTGGTAGCACATGTGACTCTCGATCTCAGGATCTTGAGTTCAAGACCCACCCTGGGCATAGAGCTCACTTAAAAAAAAAAAATGAGGGGCTCCTGGGTGGCTCAGTTGGTTAAGCAACTGCCTTCGGCTCAGGTCATGATTCCGGACACCCGGGATCGAGCCCCACATCGGGCTCCCTGCTCAGCGGGAAGCCTGCTTCTCCCTCTCACTCCCGCTGCTTGTGTTCCCTCTCTGGCTGTGTTTCTCTCTGTCAAATAAATAAATAAAATCTTTTTTAAAAAATGAGCTAGAAACATTTGGTACATTGCTATTTTATTTTTTATTTTAATTTTTTAGCTTAGTCAGTTACCTCTTCGCACAGTTAAAATTAAAGACATTTGTGACTACTGAGTTTTCCATTTCTACACTTCTTTGTGTAGACCCGTGTTTCAGTCTGACGTCTTAGTTCTTTGCCCTGAATCAGTTCCCTCAGAGTTTGCTGCTGATGTCAGCTTTTGATTTCTCAAGGGTGTTTTTGTTTTGGTTAACGAATGTTCCTTTTTTATAGTGTTTTGTTCTTGTTTCATGGATGTCTTCCCGAATCTCTGAGGATCGAGAGGTGTTAGGTTTTCTTCTCTCTGCATCATCTGTTTACTCATAGTTCCTTCCATGTGTTTAACCAGTGCCTCTCTCACCGAACCTGCTCTCTTCAGATCTACAGTGGGGTGCCCTCTAAGAAATCTAAGAGTGGGGGGCTAGCCACTGGTTGGAAATTCTGTGTGTAGGACTTTTCCTAGGCTGAGTATTTTCATGGAGGAAACCCTGGTATTTCTTTCTTTCTCTCTTTCTTTCAAGATTGTATTTATTTCACAGAGACACAGCAAGAGAGGGAACACAAGCAGGGGGAGTGGGAGAGGGAGAAGCAGGCTTCCCGCTGAGCAGGGAGCCCAATGCCTGGGCTCTACCCCAGGACCCTGGGATCATGACCTGAGCTGAAGGCAGACACTTAAGGACTGAGCCACCTAGGTGCCACAACCCTGGGATTTCTGTATTTTTTCTCTTGGGCTGGTCGACGTCCCAGGAGAGGATTCTTCTGCCTTCTGCCAGGAGGGTGAGCACCTGTCCGCTGGCTTTCTGTGAGCCAGCCATAACCACAGCAATTGTTCAGGACCTGGGCCTGGAAAAAAATCTTTTTTTTTTTTTTTCACAGCGAGTGTATTGTCCCTGACCTAGTTTGGAATCACAGTCGGTAGTGCTGAAAAGCTGAGCAACTTGTTTAAATCCTCTTCCAACGGTGCACCTCTGGTCGCCACCACCACGGAGGCTTCCTCTCCTGTCCACATCTGCGTGTAGGACTCAAGCCCTGCCGGCCAGGACACGCCCCACCATGCCGCACCGCCCCCAGGGCTGCGCTCGCCTGGGGGCCTCCCTTCCGCTCTGCGGATTTCAGCTAGGAATTTAAATAGAGGTCTGGGGCGCCTGGGTGGCTCAGTGGGTTAAAGCCTCTCGCCTTCGGCTCAGGTCCTGATCTCAGGGCCCTGGGATCGAGGCCCGCATGGGCGGGGGGAGTGTCTCCGCTCAGCGGGCACCCTGCTTCCTCCGCTCTCTCTGCCTGCCTCTCTGCCCGCCTGTGATCTCTCACTCTGTCAAATAAATAAATAAAATCTTAAAAAAAAAAAAAGGTCTGGCCGCTCGGTGTGGCCCCGCCAGCCTTTCTAGACGTTTGCACGGAGACCCGCTCCAGGTTCCCCAGGCCGGCAAGCTTCAGGGCGTAGACGCGCACACGCGTTGTCAAAACTCAGATTTCACGTGAAACTCCTCATTTCTGGCCTTTCTTGCTGCGGAAGATGGCAAGGCCGCTCGGGCAGCCGCGATCCCCCGGGGCCTCCGGCGCTCAGGGCAGGGGAGGGGCGCGCGCGGGGGGCCACCTGCCGGCGGGGCCGCGCGTCCTCCAGGCGGTCAATCATTAACCGGCCGCGCAGCCGCCACCAGGAAACCCGAGCCCGCGGCGCCCGGCGAGTCCGGCCCGACGGCGGCGGGGGGCGGGGAGCGGGCGGTGTGCGCCATGGACGCAGGTGAGGGCTCCCGGGGGTCCCGGCGCCGCGGCGGGGGGCAGGCTCGGCCGCTCCTTCGCGGGGGCCCCAACCTGGCCCTGGGACACCCGCCCCCCCGCAGAAGCCGGGACGCGGGGGATGGGGGGAGGGATGCTGTGGAAAGTTCGGGCAACTTAGGCGGTGCCTCCCTCCTGCTCCCGGGGCGCCCCTGCGGGAGGGGCGGGGGAAGGGCAGGTAGCAGGTGCCCCGCGCCGGGCAGTTGGGGGGCGTCCTTCCCCTGGGGACTTTGCCCGCCCATTCGAGGGCTGGGGGACGGAGAGGGGGCCGGTGAGGGAGACAGGGGGGCGGGGGACGGAATGGCGTGCGGGGACGGAGCAGAGAGATGGGCAGCAAGGGTGGGGCCGAGAGACGCTGGTTCGCTGGTTCCGGGAGCCCCGACGGCCCCCCATCCCCCCACCGCGGGCCCGGGCCCTGCCCTCGGGAGCCCCAGGCTGGCGGGGCTGGGGGGGGG